>CAUYRT010024687.1:0-14401 GCA_963574885.1 Lepilemur ruficaudatus
AACAAGGTTTGGGGATTTTGTAAGACCGGGATAACAGAATGACAAAGGTAGACAGGAGTTCAGCACACTAGTGAGAGATTAGTTGCAGTGACGGACTAGGGAGTCCAAACTTGGAAGGAAGGCTGAAGGAGGCTGATAAACCGGAATAAAATACAGGGAATAGGCATCAAAGGAGTAAGGGAGTGAAAGCTGAAAGGATGGAGGATGGTGGTGGAAGAGAGGTATGTTAGTGTTCCTGGTTACATGAGTAAGTTTTAGGGTATAGTCAGTGGAAGTGGGTAGATGAAATTGAGGCAAAATAAAAAAAGTCAAAGTCAGGAAACTGTGACTTTGGTATTACATAAGTTGGTAAGGTGTTAAAAATCTGGAATCAGAAGTTACGACACTAAGGTACAAACACTGACTTTAATGTCACTAGTTATCTATGTTACTAAGCCAAATCTGCTAAGTTCTTTGGGTTATTTTGAGAAAATTCCTTCTTCTCATCAAAAACAATTTACTAAGCACCTACTGTGTGTCAAGCAGAATACTATGTTCTAGGACTGTTTCTGCCCTCAAAGAGCTCATATTCCTTACTGGGAGTTAATGAATGGATCTTTGTTTAGCATTATAAAAATGTTGTGAGATTCTGCAAACTACTCCTTTAGAAGAAGATAATGAGGCTTGCTTTCAGATTGCTAAGACTATGCCTTTCATAAGGAGATTTGAGAGAACAAAGGTAGACTAAAATCAATATGAAAGTACAAACATATCACACCATTTCGGCATTATGATGTTGACTGTGGTTTCATTATGTTTCATTTTCCTCATTTGTAAAATGAGAATAATACAAACCTGTATTGTTGACTTTGGCAGGCTGTCGTGAGAACCAAATGAGCTAATGGTTGTGAAAGCTCTATGACATACATTACACGCCATACAACAAAGCACTATAGAAAATGCATTTAGGTAAATTAACACAATAATCCAGAGCAGAGAGGCTGAGATCTGGAGATGGGAACATCAGGGAAAACAGCATATCCTGGTACTCATTCAAGCATATATTTCAAAATTGTAAGCACTTTTTCCAAAAAATTAAATCTGTCAAAATGTTTCCTGTATTAAATGAATTCTGTTACCTTATAGAACTTCTGCTACAATCCTAATTTGTACATACAAGAATGCATATATTCAACAAAACACTGCCATATGCCTTGCTTCTATTATAGCTCTCATACTGTACCATACAGTACAAATGTTCACTTCTATGTGAATTAGGGTATGAATTCATGGTGGAGATGATCCTTTTCTTATTCATCTTTGGTATTCCTAAAGCATAGCACAGCTCTTAATGCAATGCAGACTCTCAGAGTATGCCAGATGGATGAGTGGATGTATGAGTAAATACCAGGTAATATGAAGGGCTACTTTTATCCTTAAGGGGTCACAGTGTATAGGAGAGAAAGACTTATAGATAATTAATTGCAGGCTGTGGCTCACGCCTGTAAACCTAGCACTCTGAGGGGCTAAGGCCAAGGCGGGAGGATCGCTTGAGGTCAGGAGTTTGAGACCAGCCTGAGCAAGAGCAAGACCCCATCTCTACTAAAAAAAATAGAAATTAAGGCCGAGCATGGTGGCTCACGTTATAATCCTAGCACTCTGGGAGGCCGAGGTGGGTGGATCACTAAAGGTCAGGAGTTCAAAACCAGCCTGAGCAAGAGCGAGACCCTGTCTCTACTAAAAATAGAAAGAAATTAAATGGCCAACTAAAAATATATAGAAAAAATTAGCCGGGCATGGTGGCGCATGCCTGTAGTCCCAGCTACTCGGGAGGCTGCGGCAGGAGGAGCGCTTGAGCCCAGGAGTTTGAGGTTGCTGTGAGCTAGGCTGACGCCACAGCACTCTAGCCAGGGCAGAGTGAGACTCTGTCTCAAAAAAAAAAAAAAAAGAAAGTTCTCTAGAGTATGGAAATTGGTCAGTAGGCATATTTGAGAGCTGAGAAATAAACACACTGTTAATAGAATGCTCCATTCAATCCATTTGGTCAGCAAATATAATGTTGGCAGTATAGCAAGAAACAGGCCAAAAACAAAAGTTCCTGCCCTAATGGATCTTGTGTAGAATCTTCTCATTGGAATCCATGGGTTTCAATGTTCCTTTGATGACATTTTTTTGTTCTCAGTGTGCCAAATTGTAAGATATAAAAATATGAGATTAGAAATAGAAAATAAACTCTCATAATATTTAAGTCTTGCTAGTAAACAAATAATCATATAGATTTTAATTTTTTTTTTTTTAACAAAAATCTCAATGTGCTTTTCAGCACATGGACCAAATTCTAACAGGTTTATTTAGTCCTTTGAAGGTGCAATTTCAGGATGCTAAGATATCAATTATACTAGTTTATTGTTTCAAATTAATAATATTTGGACAGTGCTTCAGAATTTATAAAGCACTTTTACATATCATCTCATTTAATCCTCACAATAATTTTTTCTTTTCGTTTTTGAGACTGAGTCTTGCTTTGTTGCCAGAGCTAGAGGGCAGTGGCATCATCACAGCAACCTCAAACTCCTGGGCTCACGAGATTCTCCTACCTCAGCCTCCCAGTGGCACACATCACTGCAACCAACTTTCTTGTAATTTATATTTAGGTGAGCCTACACTCTAAATAATTCCTTAACTTCAGGTTATGCCTAATCTCCAACAATCATACTGAAGATGGCACAGAGTAAGCTTTTATAGTTCTCTCTCCTTCTACTTTAGGTAATAATTCAGCTCCACAAGCAAGAGTCCTGACTGGCAAAGCAGGTTACTTGGACCCTTTTATAACTGATAAAAAAAAGATTAACATTTGAAAGGATAGTTAATATTTAAATATGAATAACATCAGTTTGCAAAACAGGGAAAATATACCGAGACAATATTCCATCCAAAATAATAACAAATCATCCTTAATACGTTTAAAACTTTTCAACTATATATGAATCATATATACAAGATGATGGCACCTAATTGGTTTACATAAATGATATGTCACTTGTACAATTTAGTACTTTATAATAGCAAGGAATCAAATTAAAACAGTTTAATATTGAGTTCTATAAATATTGATGTAAAATGCTTTACTATGAAATTTTGGGGAAAAGCATAAGATAATCAAAATCATATAAATTCCTTAAAAAGACTGAGCCAAGAAAATACAAATTAATTATAAGTATTAAAATATCTACCTAATTATGCCTTATTAAATATTCCTTTTAATCAGTAGTTACTGTAAGGTTTTCAAAGGTTAGTTTCTGGTAACTGTAAGGTTCATATAGCTTTTGTTTTCTTTCTAATACATTGAAGCATGTTTATTACAGGGTGGAATTTGGTGTAAGATGGGTTGTTTTGGACCTAGTCCAAGAGGGTTCAGTTACTGAAAGCACCTCATTATAAGGTGGTCTTACCAATAAGGTGATCCACTGGCTCAGATCCCATGGATATTATAACAAGGCTCTATTGTGGACTACAGGAAGCTGGGCAGCTAATGGTTCTATCAAATGAAACCCTAAGAAACAAAATTCTATTTTTTTCCCCCCAGAGACATGAAAATCATTTGGGGCTAGTGGATCATAAGCCTTGGTCATTTTCTAAATTTCCATTTCCTCAAGTGATGATCTTTGTTTCATAGCCCCACAGATATTTCATATTAAGGTTTTAGCTTCCTTAACACATTCATTGTCTGATGTGGTCTTAAAGTTTTTGTTTTTGATTATGAAAAATGCCATCAATACTATTTATTTACAAAAGATTGCCTGAATTTACCTATAGAAACAAACAAGAAACTACCAAGAATTCATACAGGTTAAAGTAAGTTCTTGTGTAGCTCACTGAGAAATTTGAGGTTTAAAAGAATATAAGTGAGAATGGTGTAGTAATCAAATACAAAAAGAATGTCATCACTTAGATATTACTACAATAACCACTTTCAAATGATTTTACAATAGGCACTTTGACAAAATTTTATAAGCAGTTCTAAAGAATTAAATATTTTGAATGTGTTTATTATAGGAAAGTAACATTACAAAGTCCTACTGCAGAAAAATAATGGGGGAAAACTTTTTAAAAATTTTAATGTTTTGAATAGAAAGATCATAACAAAAATGTGAACTTAGAAACTGTGCCAAATTTAAAACTGTGTAATAATTAACTGTACAGTAGTAGCATAGTAGTAGTTTCTCATTAATTTCCAATACAATTCTAGAAAGCTTTAAACAATCCATCTAAAATTCAAAAGTCAAGTCATGAAACACCTACTCTTGACATTGTGCCTTTCTTCCATGAATATGGCCCATTCTCCAACTGGTAGCTTTTCTAGTTTGTGGCCTATATGCTGTATTTACTTTCAGCCCTCAAATAAATTCAGTATTATTTGATATGATTGTATGTGTAAGACAAACATTACCTGATAAATTATCTGCTAAATAATTTTACCTTATATATCTCAAAAACATTAAAAAATTAACCAGCCAAATAATTATTTCCACTAATAATTCTTTACTGTCAGTCTCTACCTATAGTTAGGGAAGGTTTCATGTAATGCAAGGGTGCACTCTACATATCTCATTGATGTACTAAAAATTGATGACTTGCCATGTGCCTGGTACTCTTTTAAATGCTTTTATATGTTTTAACTTATTTAACTTTAGAAATATTTCTTTAAAAAGCATGTTGTCAGTAAGGAAAATGGTCTATGTCCTACTCTATAAAGGCCAGTAGTTTACTTCTTGGACTATCATCTTGGTTGAAGTTGTGATGTTACACCTATTTCAACAATGATACAATTGAAATACCTTTTAGAATTCCTAAAAGCTTCAGGCATATCTTTATGCACATTCTTAGTGATGGCAATCTTTAGCTTCAGAAAGAATGAGATTTTGGGAAGAATAAAAAGTCTTATCTAGCTAGGGAAGGGGATGGCATTTGAGATCAAGTTGGATGATAACACTAAGATATGACTATAAAATAATATGCTTGATTTTTTTATGCCCTTTACTGATTTCTAAAGGCAATTTCAAAAGTCCCTAAAATGTGTTAATTGCAGTATTGTTAAAATAAATATCTAGTTTTTCAAGTTATACACATATTCATATAATTGTTCCCTAAATGTAGATGACTAGGAGTCACTTCACTTTTTTTATAAAATGATTTATGCTTTATTTTAAGCATTCTGGAACATAAGGAAATGAAAATTGACTCAGTAAAATATCAACAGATATTCCTTTAAATTATAGATTTTTAAAGCTGAAAGGGATTTGTATGACTTTATAGTACTAACATCTGCATTTTACAGATGAAATTAATTCCCTGAAAGGCATGTTGATTGTCAACAAGACTTAGCAAATTAATAGCAGAGCCAGGAATAAAGCCCAAGTCGCATCTTCCACCTGGTTATTTATTTTTTTCACTACACTACTATCATTATCTGTGGTTTAAGAACAGTATGGTGGGGATGGGTGGGTGGGGAGAAACAGTTGCCCTCTTTCAAAACAACGTAGAAATTACCTTCTAATCTAGTGTTTGGTACTTGTTACTCAATGATCCAATAAGAAAAATATGTGCTATTAAGTGGGATCTAAAATATCCGAAGCTAAAGATAAATCCTTTAATTGGTAAATTGTCAATTTAAATTTCTTTGAACCAAGCTTACAGTTGTAATACCCAGTGCTATAGAAACAAGTAAGTTGTATTAAATCTAACTGCCATCAAAATACAAGCAAACATATGCATATAGAATAATTCATTTATCTAAATAAATATAAAAAATAATCCTGATTCCTGGGAATTTTGGCTTGAAAATAATAGACCATACACACTACTTGAACAGCTAATAAAATTTCAATTCAAATCACTTACAAGAAGTCAAAGTGCCTAATGAATAACAGATGTTTCTTAGAAAAAGATCAGTGAATGTATTTTTGGAATGACATCAGAGATGAGCATCTTTTATAACCATTTTTGATCAGATGTATAGTTTCATTCATAAAAACATAAAACAGTCAAAATTCACAGAAAAAATTACTGTGCTCTAAGGAAATATATTTCGGTTATATATGTGTGAAATATGTATATTTCAGTTATATATGTTATATGTGTGTTTGCTTATCAAATTTATACATGAAGTTTTCTATCTTAATAATTATATAACTAAGGCTTTATGCCAGAACTTATCACTTTTTTCCCCACAGTGATGATGAAGCTAAATAGTCAGAATTGAAAATTTGGAGTACTTCATTTGGCATTTTATAATTTTATATAAATTTGTTTATAATATGTTTGATTTTTAGGTTTATCATACAAGAAATGTAAAACACTTTCAATTAAAAATGCATGCTGTTCCCTTCCTTAATTTCTCTTAATTATAACTATGCAGTTTAATAAAGGAATAAACTTTTCAAAACAGGTAATTTCTAAAAAAATTTCAGACAGATTTGAGGTAAAATCTGTAGTGAAACATGGCTGTGGTGTGACTAGATTAGACTGCTATTAGTGATCTTTATGTACCAGCATGAAAACAAATCGATGAAGAGAACTACAAAATTATTATTTATATGAAATTGGAAGTGCTACAGAAAACTCTAAATATCTATTAGATTGATTAATTTTAAATTGCACTTAGCTATGGAAGACTTATTTGAGGAAAGTATTTCGTACAAATCACTTCATCAAAACTCAAATAGTAAAACTTACATTTCTGAACATAAAATAGACTTTTAAAAATCCGATGACAATCAAAGTGAAAAAAGATATCCAACATTTTTTGAAAGTACCCCACTTATCCAATGTACAAATTATTACTTACAATAGAGTTTAATATAAGCATGACGACATATTTTTACAGCTTGAGAGTTAAGTATTATTACCGAACACTAGGGAACACACCTTTATTTTTGGAAGGAGACTGTTTAAAGTTCTTTATTTCCATTTCATGGCTTTTCCTCAGTTCCAATTAATTTATCCAAGTTGTTTTGACATTACTGTCAATGTTACTAATTTTATTTTCTTCAATAGGCATGATTCCGTTCAACTTTGTATCTGTGCATGTCGTCTCAGCTTTCATTTCACTGACTGAATCCACTTCTTTCATAGTTCTAGTTTCAGAAACATTTTCAGTTAAAATGCAATTTGAATTTTTAGCCAATCTATTGCTTCTATCAGTTTCAATTAGGTCATTTTTTTCTTCATCTGTATCTTCTGGATCATAAAGTTCAGGTGTAAAATAGATGGATTCATCTTCTTCTGTTTCAAAAGCTCTGTTTGGAGTGGAATATTCAGCTTCTTCACCTTCTAGAGACAATTCAATGTCCAGATCCAGAGCTTCTTCACAGCAGAGTGGATGTTTGGAATGATTTTTTTTTGCAAGAGTAGCATCCATCTTTATTGAAGAAATAATGGCTTCTGATTGAGAGCATGACCCAAATGATGTGTTTACTGTCAGATTTGAGGATTCACATTTATCAGTGAGTGGCAAAACAGTTTTACTTTCCATCTTTTCTGTTTTGAAACTGGAAGGACTAGAGGCACAATTCTCTGATGCCCTGAGCTTAGGTGTTGCAGTCAGTATTTTACCAGTAAAATACTGTCCCAAAGAATTAAAGCTAGACCAGCTGACTTTGTCTGTTCGTTTGTTGAAAGTTGGGCTTGTGGATCTGGAAATTACAATTTCTTCTGTTTTCATTGCTTGGACAGACTCTTCCAAGAACGCTGGATCATCTAAGAATACAAGAATTTAAGAGCTTTAACTTTCTCATTATTAACATAATAATTGTTAGACTAAAATAATTATTTATTAGAAATAATTACATAGCTGTATAGGATACATAACTTAGATCCTACAACCAGTAGTTGTGAACTTTTACCTTAGAACTTAAAGAAGAGGTTCATGCTTTAAAAAGGGCTTACGGGGTGGGGGGAAGTTAAGAAGAAGAGGGCTAAGTAAAGGAGGAAACAGGCTGTAAAAATTTGCCTTGAAAAACCGACCTAGACTAATTCCCTTATTTAATAAATAAAGAAACTGACAATTACAAGGCTAAATTATTTGTTCAAAGTTATAAAACCAGTTAGAAAGATCAGGACTAGAACCTAGTTTCGTGATTACCAGGATAATAGCCTTGAATTTACCGTGATATTTATTTAGAAGTATATACTAGCATAGTGTGGTGGCTCATGCCTACAATCTCAGCACTTTGGTAGGCCAAGGTGGGAAAATAGCCTGGGGTCAGGAGGTGAAGACCAGTCTGGGCAACATAGCGAGACCTCATCTGCACAAAAAATAAAAAAATTATCGAGGCGCTGCACGCCTGTAGTCCCAGCTGTTCAGGAGGCTGAGGCAGAAGGACTGTTTGAGCCCAGGAGTTGGAGGCTGCGGTGAGCTGTGATCATGCCACTGCATTCCAGCCTGGGTGACACAGTGAGACCCTGGCTGTTGAAAAAAAAGAAAAACATATACACTACAAAATAAGTATTTAATAATTGCTTTGTTAAGCAATAATATATTAATTAAAATAATTAAAATCATAGCCAATGATATAGACCAAAGTTTGTCAAACTTTATTCTGGTTACAAGCCAGACTGTAAATATTTTAGGATCTGCAGGCCATATTGTCTCTGTTGCAGCTACTCAATTATGCTGTTCTAAAGTAATACACACAACTACTCAACTCTGCTGCTGTTTGCAGTATGTAAATGAATGGGCATGACTGTGTTCCATGAAACTTTATTTACAAAAACAGATAGCAGGCCAAATTTGGTCCATGTGCCAGTTTACCAATCCCTGATATAAACCATTATTTCTAATATATTTTAAAATATTATTTTTTATCATTTAGAATAAATGTCTTTCACCTCCTGAAAATGATAAAGTTCCTATGAGAAGAATCTATAAATTAGCCAATTTTTTATGTAGCCTTTGGAATAACATCTACCATTTGTACAGTACCTTACACTTCTGCAATACTTATCATCCTATTTGACATTTACAACCCAACTTGGAGGCTGGGGCACGGTGGCTCACGCCTGTAATCCTAGCACTCTGGGAAGCCGAGGCGGGAGGATCACTTGAGGTTAGCAGTTCAAGACCAGCCTAAGCAAAGAGTGAGAGCCCATCTCTACTAAAAATAGAAAACATTAGCCGGGTATGGTGGCATGTGCTTATAGTCCCAGCTACTCAGGGAGGCTGATGCAGGAGGATCCCTTGAGCCTAGGAGTTTGAGGTTGCCATGAGCTAATCTGATGCCGTGGCACTCTAGCCCGGGTGACAGAGCTAGAGTCTCTTTTTCTGAGCTCTGTCTCAAAAAGAAAAAAAAACACAACCCAACCTGGAGGGACAGCTAGGCAGGTATTCTTTTTTTCTATTATGACTCAAATAGGTTAAGTGACTTACTCATGATCACAAAGCTAGTAAGTGGCAAAGCTAGTTAGTGGAAAACCAGAAAATATGCTCTGGTCTCTTGACAAAAGTTTGTTCCCATTCCAAAACACCATACTATTCCATTATTTTATAATAACATCTTATATTACAACTAACATATTTAAGGAAATTAATCTATACCCAAATAAATATCATTTCACTAAATATAAGACTTCTCTATCAAATGTAAATGGGCAGAACTTTTCATACTTTTCTCCTTTCTGGAGATGACGCCACTTGGTAGGGATGGATTTTTAGTAATCATTTTAGGATGCTGTGGATCCTGGACACACATTTTTGCTTCATCTTCCCTAGTATTTTCTGGTGATAGATGACTTGCTTCTTCCAATACATAATTCACAGTGTTGTCCTTCAAACAGGTCACTTCAAGTGTAGACTCATCATTCTGCATACACTTTCTGTCCTTTTTGGATACATCAGCGACCTTTTGGTGCTTTTTGGAAAATGCAGCCAAGGACTCCAGTGCACTTTCAAAGGTTGAATGGTGCTGAATTTGCTGTCGTACCCATTTAGAAAGTCCTAAGGAAAAAAACCCAAGGGAAAATCTGGTTACTTAGTTATTAAGATATTATTTATTAAGATAGAGCTTTTTGTACAGAAGTAATCTAATTTGCATTTTGAATATACAGAATGGTTCTCAATATTTTTCCTGTAATTTTACTTCATATGTATAATATGATCATATATCAGGAACATTTCTCTTTATATGTAGTGATTGTCAAATAGAGGGAAGAGTGTCAGTGGGAATAGGGTGAAGAGAGGGAAACATATCATTCTCTTGTTAAGAATAACTGGTGAATATGGCAAATTAAATTGCACCATAATTTCCCACAAAAATTGACCTTTTTCATATAGGGAAACTAGAAGTGGTAAACAACACAATCTTCCACTCTAATATTCTAAATTTTACTCCTTTTGTAAAAATAAATTCAAGACTGTATTCTCAAAGCCTTTTTTGTTCTCCTCCTTTACCAATTCTAAATACATCTTAAACTATTCTGGAAGTGAAGGAAATGATACTGTCTTTTGGGCAAATCACATCTCCTCTGCATTTTTTTATAATTATGTTTAATATTATAAGTAATCAAGTTGTAAGGGATATGATTTGACCCGTGACATATAAAGGCTGCATAAAAATGAACCATATTAAGAGTTTAGTATTATGACGTACCTCAAAATAAAATGCAAAATCAGATTCTTTGGACTTTCTTTCACAAAATAAATATTCCCTGGAGCATTTGTTTTAAAAGTCACTATGATGGCTCACACCTATAATCTCAGCACTTTGGGAGGCCAAGGTAGGAGGATTGCTTGAGGCCAAGAGTTCAGGACGAGCCTGGGAAACATAGTGAGACCTCGTTTCTACAAAAAAATTTAAAAATTAGCTGGGCATGGTGACTAGTGATGGTAGTCCAATCTACTCAGGAGGCTGAGGTGGGATCGCTTGAGCTCGGGAGTTTGAGGCTGCAGTGAACTATGATCACACCACTGCACTTCCAGTCTGAGTGACACCCAGACTCTTTGAAAAAAAAAAAGGTCACTATGGTATTATAAGTTCCGATAAAACAGGGCTTCATGCAACTTGACTACTATAATTTCAAATACAGTCCTTTAGTTTTTTGGTTTTTTTTCCTAGACAGAGTCTTACTCTGTTGTCCAGGCTACAGTGCTATGGTGTCATCATAGCTCACTGCAACCTCAAACTCCTGGGCTCAAGCAATCTTTCTGCCTCAGCTCCCGAGTAGCTGGGATTAGAGGTGCACGCCACCACACCTGGCTAATTTTTCTATTTTTTTGTAGAGACAGGGTCTCACTCTTACTCACGCTGGTCTCAAACTCCTGACTCAAGGGATCTTCCCGCCTTGGCCTCCCAGAGTGCTAGGATTACAGGTGTGAGCCACCACACCTGGCTCTTTAAATGGAATTTTTCCGTCAATTCTCTATTTGTGCAAATTAAATTTAAACAACTAGTAATCAAAAGGAATTGTGTAGTGCTAGTATTACCAAAATAAGAAAACATTTCACACTTTATGAATCTCAGAAAAAATAAATAAAAACTACCCAGAAATAATGGTAAATTTTAATTCAAAAAATCTCTCAATAAATCTGAACTATGAACTAAAAATTTAAGTTCTACATTTTAAAATAAAAAATAAGCATTTCTCTTAAAGTTCTTTATTTGGTTTTCTTGGGGAAAATGATTATGCCAAATAAAAACAATTCTCTAAAATTAAAAAATTTTAGTATTAGAGTTACTTTTACATTTCAACCTTTTTATAATGAAAGAAAGGCTTTTCAGTGTAAAATATCATTGTTTGCTTTTGAAAACCTGAAGGAATATGAGCTCCACCTGCTGACTAAATACCAGCACTTAGCATTTTCACCTCTAGTTACTGGTTGACGTAAGCTATTGTATGCTTTTTATATGAAAAGGGAAGATAAAATCACTAAAACAGCATTTCTTTTGCTTTACTCCAGATAGTTATATTTTAATATCACAGCAAACACAGTAATTAGGCTCTGAAATGGAAAAGGTAGAGTCTACACCCACAGACAGGTAATCTGAAACAAAATTTGGCATCTCTTAATTTTAGAACGAATTTTTTAGCTTAAAGGCAATAATAAAGATGCAAGTGTATCCCACAGCTCTTTGATAACATGTGGACTCCTGGTATTCACTCTGAAAGGACTGTGTTACTGCTGGATGAAACCATACACACACAATATTTGTTGCTTTGAGTAGGAAAAAAATGATGATTTACTACCTGCATCAAAGTGGGTAAGAAAATTTGTGATACACTCTTGCCATAATCCCAACCTCAGAACAGTGCCATGTGGTTGGGAGTAAATTCTAAGCTTCTAACTTCTCCCTGGGGAGAAAAGAAGACTGGACTATATGTCCAAAGTTCTGACTTTTTGGGGAGCCTACCCAAGACATTTGCTTCTATCTTGCCTCTGTTAAAAGACTGACATGACCCAGAAAACTCTACATGTCTGGGGCCCATAAGAACAAAAGAGCTAGGCAGCATGCTGCTGCTCCAGAGGAACCACAGTACGGAACACAGAGGCTGATACAACTTGATGACTGCTTTCTCAGGGTAAAGAAAAGACTAGAGTATATATCTAACATTTTTGCTTTTCAAGGGGCTGTCCAAGGACCAGTTTCTGTCCCACTTGTCATGGAGCACTGACTAGACCTGGCGTACTCTTTATGCCTGGGATCAGTGAGAACAAAAGAGCTGAACAGCATGCTGCTGCTTTAGAGGCCCTATGATACAAGAGACAGAAGGGTACAGGAGATTATGACGTCCAGGAAGAAAACAAACTGACAAATACCTCTAATTAGAAATCTATACACACAAGTTTAGAGAAGACATATGCACAGAAAAGGTTTGAGAACCTCCCAGAATGCCTACCTGGCCAGACAGGAGAAGGTCAATCCTTGTATGAAACCAGTCTGTAAACACTGTGAGAAGTGGCTGTTTTTTTTCAAATGTATGGGTATCATACAAAGTTCCAAGGAACACAAAGAAACAGGGAAAAATAACCCTGTCAAAGGAACAAAATCTCCAGAAAGCAACCCCAAAGAAATAAAGATTTATGAATTATTTGACAAAGAATTTAAAATAACTGTCAAAAAAGATGCTCATGAGCTCAAGAAAATGATACAGGCAAAAAAGGTGAATTTCAACAAAGAATCCAAAAAAAAAAAAAATCTAAACAGAAAATTAGGAGCTATAAAAGCAATAATTGAACTGAAAATATTCACTAGAGGGGTTCAATAACAGACTTAACCAAGCAGAAGAAAGAGTCAGCAAACTTGAAGATAGGTCATTTGAAATTATCCAGAGAAGCAAAAAAGAAAAAAAAACTAGAAAAACAAAAGTGAAGAAAGCCTAAGAGATTTATGGAACACCATCAAGCCAACCAATGTATGCATTCTGGTAGTTCTAGAAAGAGAAAGAGGGAAAGGAATGGAAAGCTTATTTACAGAAATAATGACCCAAAACTTACCAAACCTGAGGGAAAAAAAAAATGACACCCAGATTCAAGAAGCCAAACAAATCCAACTATTTAACAGGATGAACCATAAGTCCACACCAAGATACATTATAATCAAATTGTCAGAAGTCAAAGAAAAAATAGAATTCTGAAAACATCAAGAGAAAAGCAACTTTTGTTATGTACAAGTGAACTTCCATAAGACTGCGACAGATTTCTCAGGAGAAACCTTACAAACCAGAAGGGAATGGGATGATATATTCAAAGAGCTGAAAGCAAAAAAACCAAAAACAACAACAAAAAAAAAGCACCTGCCAACCAAGAATACTATATCTAGCAAAACTATCCATCAAAAATAAATAAGAGATAAAGGCTTTTCCAGATAAACAAAAAACTGAGGGACTTCATCATTGCTAGACCTGCGTTACAAGATATGCTAAAGAGAGTTTGCTATATAGCAATATGAAAGTATAAAGTTTGCTAGTAAATGTAGACAAATACAGAATACTTTAAAACAATAACAATGGTGCATAAATCACTTTTAATTTTGTACAGAAGTTAAAGGTATAAAAAAGAAACACACAATATAAAAAATGTAATTTGTAGGCCGGGCAGGGTGGCTCACACCTGTAATCCTAGCACTCTGGGAGGCTGAGGTGGGCGGATCACTCAAGGTCAGGCATTCGAAACCACCCCGAGGAAGAGCAAGACCTCGTCTCTACTATGAATAGAAATAAATTAATTGGCCAACTAAAAATATATAGACAAAATTAGCCGGGCATGGTGACACATGCCTGTAGTCCCAGCTACGTGGGAGGCTGAGGCAGAAGGATTGCCTGAGCCCAAGAGTTTGAGGTTGCTGTGAGCTAGGCTGACGCCACGGCACTCACTCTAGCCTGAGCAACAGAGTGAGACTCTGTCTCAAAAAAAAAAAAAAAAAAAAAG
>CAUYRT010024689.1:0-18574 GCA_963574885.1 Lepilemur ruficaudatus
TTGGGGGGTTGTGCTGCAACACCTCGGTCCTCCTCCATCCCCCAGCTGCAGGAATGCAGCCCCTTGGGAACCAAGACCACAGCCCTTCCCCATGTGGCCACGTTGGACAACTGATGGACACAGTGGCATAAAAGCTGGCTCCACACTCCAACTCCAGGGTGCTCTGACAGCCCCCCTGGCTTCAGAGCCCTCTGCGCGGCTCTTTTCACCCCCTCCCTGCCCGGGTGGCCATCCCAGAACCTCCTGAGCTAATCTGCATCTCACAGTCGGCTTCCTGGGAACCCAACCTGCAGCAAATTCTAAGTCACTTGGCAGCACCTGGCAAACATATTTAAACAGTGGTGAGCAAAAGAGCATGCTCAGTCTTGAGGCTTCTGGAATAAATGCAGGGATTAATGAGCAGTGACTGATCTTAGTCTAAGAAATGAAGCTTCCGACACTGTTTGGTACGTCATTTCCTGATGTCCCTTATCTCTCCCTTCCCTCAAGGAAGACACTCATCATTGGATTTCAAGCCACAGAGAACGTATGAATCCAGCCCCTTATTGAGGGAAAACTCGGAGATCTGCCCCAGACAGCTGGGGCCCAGAGAGACGAGGTCGCCTGTCCCAGGTCACACGTATAGATGAGCCACATTTCCAACCAGTCTGTCTGAAGTCCAACTTGCACTCTTCCCACTCTGCTGTCTCTGCACTGGATGCATTTTGAAAATGACAAGGTCCTTGTGGCAGGCTGAACAATGTACCTTCTCCCCAAGATGTCCAGATCCTACTCCCCAGAACCTGAGAGTGTTACCTTACCACTACTCCGATGGCAGGAGACGTTGCAGATGTGCTCCTGAGAGGGGAGCATCACCTGGGTTGCCCAGGTGTGCCCTAGGTGTGACCACAGGATGCCTGTCAGAAGGCTGGAGAATCCAGTGTGCGGGGAGAGCAGTGAGGATGAAAGCAGAGCCTGGAACGATGAGGTCAGGAGCCAGGGCCCTTCTTCTAGAAGAAGCTGGAAGAGGTGGATTATCCCCCCTGGTCACCCAGAATGGAGACGCCATATTCCTGTGGACAGGATTTGAATGCCCCGCCTCATGGGAGCCCAAGGTGAGCACCCCTGGGCGTGGTTTCTAGCAGGAGTGGGTGCGTGTGCTCCACACTGACAGAGCCTCCCTAGAAGGACAAGTCACCACCACAGGGAGCAGACGTGGCTTAGGGAGAGTGTGACGGGTGGTAGAGGAGTGGACACAAAAACAGGACACCAACAAGACCAGGGACATGTGGACAACATGAATCGGGAGGGCCAGAGTGAAGCTGTCCTCGGGCACAGGTGACAGCCCCATGCTGCTCTGTGCAGCAGGCGGAGGTGGCCGTGCAGACCCCACTGGAGGGGAGGGACATCCAGGTCAGTGAGGCAGGAAAGGAGCCCCCCACACTTCTGAGTGGCTGCCCCAGGAGGCGTCTGTCTGCCTGGATTTAAGGCCTGAAAGTTAGAACATCAATGTACAAGTACAGGGTGAGTGAGGGCTGGCCGGGTGCTGGGAGGTTTGGGTGATCTTGGTTTCTGATTTTACCAATATGTTTTTGGCACCGGTACATAAATGCGTTTGTTGGAGCTTTGAGCATTTACTGTGCGCCTGCAGTGTGGTCTAGGGGATAGTAGCTGGGGATACTCGAGTGATGCTCCTGGCCTGGGGTGACCCTGGGGTGGCAGGTGGGTTCAATCCAGGCAGGCTTTGCCCCGAGAACTGTGTTCTTTCCGCCCCACTACTGCTGGAACCAGAAGGTGGGCTGGGGTAAGAATGGTAGATTTTGCAAGAAGATTTCTGCCCTCCTCTCAATAAAAGCCTTTCTAACAATGGGCTGAGTCTTCTTGGGAGGAAGGAGACTGGGCCCTGATCTAGACCCTGACATCTAGGAGCACAGGACACCCCACCACCCCTGAAGGAGGTGCTTTTATTGTCTGAGTGTTTGAGTCAGGAAAGCCGAGGGGACCACAGAGCAGCCACCCTGGCCCCCCGGGTGTGTCTGTCTGAGTCAGGCATGAGGAGGCTTCTCGCCATCTCCCCCCACCCAGGGGTTTGCAGGGTCCCCTCCAAGGCCTCCTGGAAGAGATTATGTCACAAGCACGGGAGAAGGAGTTGCTTGCAGCCTATGCCCCGTGCCCAGGGAACAGGAGGCCTGAGCACTCACTCTGATGCTGGGCCGCATGCTTCACCCCAAAGCCACAGAACTGGAGCCCCTCCTGGAAGAAGACACAGGTTGGTGCCAGGGTGGGCAGCAGGGGCCAGCCTCTGGCGAGGCAGTGGGGGCTGGAGAGCCATCCATGCCGGACTCCTGAAGAGGACTCGGGGAGGCCTGGGGTGCCCCCCATCCTGAGAGCAAGCACAGCTAAGACTGCATTTGACACCTGTGGAAACTGAGGCTGGGAGAAAGGAAGGTTCACAGTCGGCCAGCATTGAGCTGGGTGCAGAACCTGTGCCACTGGCCCTGGGAACAAGACGACAAAACCCGGGGTGCTGGGAAGGAAACCACAAGTGATGGTCCCAGGTGGCCGAAGGACAGTCTTCCCAGCAGCCCACGCACAGGTGCTGTGCCCTCGCCCAGTGCCAGCAGGATTAGCAGTCCTCAGGACACTGCTCACGATTTAGGAAAAGGAAGAAGGGCTTTCCTTCTTGACCCCTAGAAAAAAATGATAACACAGATGTTAAAGGCAAAATAACTTCCTCTGAGAATAAATGGGGTTTTTTTCGGCTTTTTTGCTTTTTTTTTTTTTTTTTTTTTTGAGACAGAGTCTTGCTCTGTCACCTGGGCTAGACTGCCGTGGCGTCAGCCTAGCTCACAGCAACCTCAAACTCCTGGGCTCAAGTGATCTTCCTGCCTCAGCCTCTCAAGTAGCTGGGATTACAGGCATGCACCACCACGCCTGGCTAATTTTTTCTATATATTTTAAGTTGGCCAATTAATTTCTTTCTGTTTTTAGTAGAGATGGGGTCTCGCTCTTGCTCAGGCTGGTTTCGAACTCCTGACCTTGAGCGATCCTCTCGCCTCAGCCTCCCAGAGGCTGAGGTGCTGGGACTACAGGCGTGAGCCACCGCGCCCAGCCAAGAAATGGTATTTTTAAGAGACACAAAAAGGAACAAGGACAAGCAGGCTGCTCCGCATGGCATGGGTGTGACAGAGGGTGCGGCAGGCCAGGCCAGGAGCAGCCAGCGGCCTGTGGGAGAAACACTCCAGGAAGGATGCACCTCCCCGGCTTCTGTGCTTGCCCCCAGCACCGACAAAGGGCTCCTATGTGTCCACGTTGGGCTAGGTTCAAGTTGAACGTCCCCAGGCCCAGCAGCCACACTGCCCACAGATGGGCCAGTTGCATGCTCGGGCTGGGAGAGAGACTGCCACAAGCGTCCCCAGCCCCTGTGCTCAAAGCCACTTGTTTCTGTGCAGTACCTGGGCCCCCAGTGGGGGTACTAAGTCAGCAGGCCTGGGGTGGGTCTGCAGGGTCTGCATTGTACAGTGCAGGTGTCTGGGATCAGGGACCTCCCATCTGCACCCAATGCCTCTGCAGGGATGTCACTCCCTAGCCTAAGTAACCCCAGGACAGGAGAATCCCCACCCTTAGTCCACATCTGCACGAGCACAGCTCCAGCAGGCACAGCTGCTCTCTGTCTGTGAGGTCTTGGGGGACTGTGGGGAGCTCATGCCTGCCCTTCTGAGTGCAAGCCCACAGAGAAGGCTTGGGACTCCTGGTCCATGCTGTACCCCAGCAACTAGAGGAAAGAAAAAATAACTAACAAATTCTCAGCAAATGGGGTGCTCCCTCCCCTTGCCCTGGGAAACCAGGTCCCCAGGTACAGTGACCCAGAATTTGCCCAGCCATCACTCTGAGCAGGAAGGATTACAAGGGATAGAGTCCTGCTGGAGGTCCTGCATGAAGGTCTGAGGCCACCTTCTCCCCCTGGGCCCTCAGGCCCAGGCAGTGGACATTGGGCTTCATTCAAGAGGTCCCTGGAGACCCAAGAACATCCTATTAATGGACACAGAGGCAGGAAAGGGCCTCAGGCACCAGGGAAAATGTCTCTAACAAGGAAAAGCCTGCAACAGTTTGGGGCACTCCAGCTTAACCAGGAAATCCAGGACCTTAAATGACCCTTCCCCTCCATCCTGGTCCAGCTCTGCTTATTTGAGACATGACGTTCTTAACTTCCTTCCTGTTTGCCAGCCTTTGAGAGCCTGGCCCTGGACTGCTTCCTGGCAACAGACAAGACAACCCCTTCCCTGGCCCAGCGCTGGCTGGGATCCAACCTGGGAGGACCCTTTGCCCGCGCCCCCCACCCCCACAAGCACCCCTCCCTGCTCCACTCCGGGTCCTCCCCGCCTCGTGCAGCTGGGACCCCACGCTTCCCTGCTGGCTCCAGCCCTTCCAGGCACAGCCTCCACAGCTGCCTTCAGAAGGCACCCACAGCTGACAGCGGGAATGAGCCCAGCCGCCCCCTTCAGCTCCACCCCGCAGCGGCAGACATCAGACACTGCCACTGGATGCCTCACTATTTGGCTGCTGCTGTAACATGAGCAGAGAAAAGGACATCTTCTCTGAGAACCAGACCCAAGAGAACACTGGGGCACAAGCTCAAAAGCATAGCAGAGGAGCCTACGTCCCTCATGGTGGCAGCACCTCCAGAGGCCCAGACACAAAGGCACCCACCACACCACCCTGCAGAACTGGTGCCAAAGAGGTCCCAAAGACCCCAGCATGTTGGAGCTGGGAGCAGCCTGCATCACTCTCCCAAGACAAAGGCCCAGGTCTGCCTCTAGGGCGCTTTGGGTCAGCTCCAGGAGTCAGTTCTACGGTGACCCACACTCACCAGCAAAGTGGGGCAGCCCATGATGGGGCCACCAGCGCAGGACCCAAACGTCCTGTGTCCTGCCCCTCACTAGCTGTGACCTTGGAGCTCCCAGGCCAGGGGCTTCCTGGGTGTGGAGCTGCCTCCCTGTGAAGAAAAGGGACTGCCTGGCTGCCCTGCACCCACGGCAAGGAAAACAAACCCACCCCAGGAAGAAACAGGCAGCAAAAAGCCACCTTTGCACAAGCTGGAATGGAGCTCAGCTCTGCCCCCACTGTCAGCAGTTACTGTATAAATCTGTTTCCCCCAATTTAAGGACGATGCAGCTTTGCTGATCTTTGACACTACCTCGTACTGTCAAAGGATCCTTCCACGCCCAAAAGAAGGGAGGTGTGAGGAGCTCCAGAGGCAGGCGTGAGCCAGGGCCACGCTGCACCTTTCCCGATGTCGCCTCTGTGCTGGGCGTTTCTGTGTACACGGATATGAAAGTGTCCATGTCCCCCACCCACTAAGAGGAAGATCTGGGAATATAGACCTTGTCCCTCTGACTCCAAAACACCAAGGTTTTCAGCCAGGACCAGTGCAACGTGTAAGAAGCTGCAAACGTCAGACGTGGTCATTTCAGAAACTGAAGCACGTGGACAAAGCCCGGGTGGGCTCTGTGGCGGAGGCTGTGAGGACCGAGCTCTGTGGCTTTTGCACGGTAGAACGGAGGCTGTCCCAGGACGGAGAAGGAGGACGAGGAGGAGGGAGGAAGAGGAGCCGGAGGGGAGTGGCTATCTCTTGCCCTCTTCCTTCCTCAGCTTCTTCACGGCCATTCCCAAAAGGAAGCCAGGCTGAGGGCGGCCTGGAAACGGATTTCCGCCCCAGCTGCAGGAAGAACCGCCTCTCTGAGCAGACCGCCGCAGTGCCGAGCTCTGTCTGCAGGGACTTGGCCTGTGAATTTGCGAGCCCCTGAAGAAGTGCTGACGGTGCAGTTCTGGCCGCCCGCAGGCAGCCCGCACGCTCATCAGCCCGGCTTCCTGCAGGCGCAGGGGCTGCCACGGAGCCCGGACCACGGGCGAGCAGAGGCCGGCAGAGTGCCGCACACCCTCCGCCGCTGCTGAGCAAGGTCGTGCCCGCGCGAGGATTGGGAAGCACCGAGGCAGGCCGAGGGCCATCCACAGGACAGCGCAGCCCCCACTCCCAGGCAGCTCGCTTGCTCCTGTTACCCCAAGAGCAGGACAGGAAATAACACGTGGAAGAAAAGACCCTTCTCCTCTCAGGAGCCCAGCTTTTCTGAATTCCCCGTGATTCGTCGAGTAGTCACATTTTCTCAATCACCTAACTTCCACACGTTTTAATGCCTTTTCTAAAATGCAAAATAATCGCTACCAGTTATTCAGGGCTCAGTGTGCAGCAGGCTCGGGGTGAGGCAGGAGGCTGCGGGGTCACTGCCACCCCTCGTGGGACGAGCCTCCGAAGCAAGTGTCACACACAGGAACCCAGGTTCAGAGACAGCAGCTTGCCTGATGCCACACAGCTAGTACCTTGGGCGGAGGCCGGGGAACACGTGAGCCCCATGATTGGTGACTTACCAGAGTGTTTTCACATTCATTCCTCACGTGATTCTAGCCTGGAGTGAGCAGGCGGGATTACCCCGTTTAACAGATGTGGAGACTGAGACCCAAAGAGGCCTCCCCCCCGCCCCCGAGCTGCGGGGCGTGGTGGAGAAAAGCCAGACAGAGCCTACATAGGCCGTGTCCTGGTCCATACGTCATTGCTTCCTGCCAGGGAACCTTTCCTTTGAAAACAATTTTAAAAGTTTAAAAATTAACAGGGGTAACGTGATGTTGTGACTGGATCAAGCCTGGGGTAGAGGGGAAACCACTGGGGGAGGGGTAAGGAGACAGCGAGGCTGAACCCCGCCAGGGGGCAGCAGGGAGGCAGCGGGCAGTGGTCTCGGAGGCTGGTCCACTCGCATCTCCAGCAGGAAGAGGACTGGGGAGGGGAGAGCCACAATACTGAACTCAGTGACCCTAATCCTCACATACCCAGAGGCAGGTGCCATGCCGGGCGTCTCTGCTAGAAAGAACCTAGGGGCCCCTCAGGACTTCCCCAAGCCAGGCAGCTTTTGGGGACAAGACTAATCTGCCCGAGACATCCCTGACTCGTGCCTTTAATCCTCCAATCACTGGCCGCACAGTACAGTGCCTCGGGGTCATCCTGCACGTGCGTGTGTGTACGTGTCTGCGCTCCTGCCCCGGGCTGTGGCGCGAGGGGCAGAGGTGAGAGGTCCCTCTGCACGGCTGCCCTGGCACAAGCCTGGCAGCACCCCACGTGGCATCTCTCTGCCTTCTGCTAGGAAAATGATCGCCGCGGCTAGGCTTTGCCCACAGATTTTGATACTAAGTAATATTTCCAACAAAAGTCTTGTAAATTGATTTGTAGGAAAGGTGGGTGATGGAGAAAAATGAAGAGCTTCAGACATTGAATTCAATACCAAATAATCTAATATGCCCAATTTCATTTTCTTTTCCTACGTTTGATTTTTGCAAGCAAATCATGGGCACTTTGGTTTGCACACATATCTCAATGCAAAACGGTGGAGCGGCAATGAATACACGCATTATCCAATTACGTAGCTGCCGGTCAGGGTGAAACTGCAGAGTAGTCTGTGCTCCTCCAGTGATTCACAGGCAGGAAATTCACTTACTCTCCCCAACCTTTGGCTGTTGTCAGCTCTCATAATTTTAGAAAAGGGGAGAGTGCATCAAGGGAAGCGCAGATGGTAAGAGGCTGAAGCACCAAAGGGCACGCGGCCTGGGGACTAAGAGAACGCCTTTTATTAGGCAATAATAATGTCTTGGCCTCCAGAACCCCTAAGCTGCCCAGAGCCTCAGCCTGATCTGCTTCCAACTTTGAAATATCCAACGAATCCTAAACACACGCATGCCAGTCCCCAGTTTGAAAGTGCACAAGCAGAGCACCTCGCCCTGCAGCCCTCCCTCATCTTTCCCGGCGTGTCCCCCAGGCAATGTCCCCACTCCTGGAGGCTGCTGGAACACACCACAAACCATCAGCCTCTGTCACTCTCTTCTCATCTAACCCGCTCGGAGCTGCCAAAGACATGGTCCTAAGACATGAACCTTGCCATGGCCTGAATTCCTCCATGGCTTTCCTGCTCCGCCCTTTGCTTGACTCTAAAAACCTCCCACTGGAACACACTCTCTGACTCTCTTTCCTTTGTTTTTCCCACTCACACACATGCTCACCCCTGAATAGACTATGAGCTTGTTAAAAGAAGTTTGTGTCTAATCATGTGTTAGCTCTCCATCCCTAGTGCAGTGCCTGGGATGCTGGACAGGAAGATGGTTGGATGGACAGGTGGACAGGTGGATAGATGGATAATGGGTGGATGAATGGGTAGATAAAAAGATGGCTGGGTGAATGGATGGATGGTTGGCTGAATGGCTGGGTGAATGGATGGATGGTAAATGGATGGATGAGTGAACAGATGGATGGTTGAGTGAATGGATGGATGGTTGGCTGAATGGCTGGGTGAATGGATGGATGGTTGGATGAATGGATGGATGAATGGATAGATGGTGAATGGATGGATGGGTGGATAGATGCATGGTTGGGTGAAGGGATTTGTGAATGGATGGGTGAATGGATGGATGGTTGGCTGAATGGATGGGTGAATGGATGGATGGTTGGCAGAATGGATGGGTGAATGGATGGATGGTTGGCAGAATGGATGGATGGTGAATGGATGGATGAGTGAATAGATGGATGGTTGGGTGAATGGATTGTGAATAGATGGATGAATGAATGGATGGGTGAATGGATGGTTGGCTGAATGGATGGGTGGTTGGGCGAGTGGATGGCTGGGTGAAGGAATGGTTGGGTGGATTGACAGATGAGTAGTTGGATGGATGGGTTGTGGGTGGGTGAGTAGTGGATCGATTGTTGGAGTAGATGAGTAGATGGCAGTGGGGGCATAGGTGAGTGAGCTGGTGGGAAAGTGAGTGGGGATCACTGTGAAAGAAGAAAGATCCATCCTGAGCTTTCAGGATTAAATTCTCTGAGACCCTGAGTCTGTCTGTGGTCCAAGTGCCACAAACCTCTGGGGGAACTTAGATTTCACATCATCCTCTCTGTGTCTGAGTCCCATGACAAACCTGCTCATCCTCCATGTGGGCGCATCAGGCCCACAGTCGTGCCTTCAAGGCCCCACCCTCCCGGCTCAGTCACCATTCCAGTAGCTGCTCGGAACCTCTCACTCAGTAGAGCAGCCCTCTCCCCCAGCCCTTTTCCATCTGCCTCCCATGATTTAGGTCATTGATTAAAATTAACTGCCATGCCACAAACAGACCCTATAGCCATGGTCTAGAAAACATGTCTAAATCAAACACAGTTCACCACTGAAGCTGTGGGACAGGAGCCCAGATGCTTTCTGTCCATCTAACTTCAATCACCTCCTTGCAGTGCCATGTTTCTATTTTGTCCACAGCAACGTAATTAGAAATGCTACCAAGTTTTCATGGGACTCACAGTGCACTATATTTGAGAGCACCAGGTCTTGCGGCCCAGCATATCTGCCCAGAGCAACTGATGTCATAAAGCCATGACTTGTTTGTAATGAGCCCATCTAGGCCCCCAGCAAATGGGGTTCTCTTCAAACTCGTTTTCCTCTGAGTGTTTATTTTGCCAGAGAATAAACGCTCACCACAGGGATGTACAAAGGGAAGTCAGGTAAAATGTTTAAAATCATACAGATTTTAACAATTTCTAAAACTCCAGTCATGGACACCACACCCAGCTTCTGTCTCCTGGTTATCACAGACACACCAAAGACACGTGTGTGGAGTTGGGACTCACAGCCCTCCCCAGCCTCTGGCTCTGTGGCTGCAGACATGCTGCCCACCTGTCTGGGCCTGAGCCTCCTCATCCTAAAAGGAGAGTAACAGTAACCCTCAGAAGGTGCTTGTGAGAAGTGAGAATCATGAGATCAAGCATGTGCTGACCCTGAGGTGCCTTACAGGGCCCAGGCTAACCAATCCAGGGCTGTGGTCCACAAGCGCAGGGCACCATCCCTCTCTGATACTCTCCAGTTCTTTGGAGCATCCTCTCAACCTCTCCCTCCCCAAGCCTATATGGAGACCTCCACACAGGCAACCTCCACAACACGGTCCCTGTCACAGGCCCCACATGCTTTCATGTGCCCCATGGGCCCAGAGGATGCCCACAACTTCCCTGGCTTCACAGCCACTACACCGGCTGCACTGGAGTCCACCACTGCATGGACACAGAGCCCCACTTGCTCCCCCAGGGGCTAAGTGGCCTCCAAAGGACAAGGATACAGAGGATTTCTGACTTAAGATGGCTAATTGAGAGTGCACTCCTAATTTCACTTCCTCCCAACTCTCCCCTCCCCCCAGCAAAAAAAAACACAGTAAGGAAATCTAAAAGGCATAAATCCACAAGGACAAAGAAAACAGGAGGAAATGCAACACCAAAAAATTGTAAAAGGTGGAAAGTAAACTGGAAGAAGGAAATCCTAGGCCAGCAGTGGCAGAAGCAAAGAATCAACCCAACTCACTCTGAAGTCTCAAATGCTCAGAGGTGGCCACACCAGGAACTTCTATTATAGAATTAGGAGTGACCATGGGGCTGAAAGAGGGGGACTGGCTGGAAGCTGCTTGAGAAGCAGTGGGACCCCTAGATCCCTTCTTTCACTCTGCCCAGCTCCTTTGCCTTAGGGTGGGAAATTTCTGACTATAGCTTACACACCTGAGTTCCCTGCTAGACAAACTGAAGGCCCCTCCACAGGACTTTGCCTGAAACCTCCCCTTTTCCCTCTCCTGTGGCCCCGACGCCCTCATCCTTTTCCTTTGAGTTGCTGCACACAAAACTTCACCTAAGCTAAGCATCTGTCCCTTGGGAACCTGGCCCAAGACAGTGTGCATATCCAAATAGTGAGTTTCTAAAGAAAAAAAGAAAACAGAAAAAACAGAATGGATAAAATCAAATAAACAAGAAAACCCCCTGAACCGAAGAGTTCCAGATTGAGGGGTCTATTCCATAACCAGCAAAATGGATCAAAACAGAGCCACCCCAGCTCACCTCACTGTGACAGTTTACAACACAGAGATAAAATCAGATTCTATAATTTTTGGAAAGAAAAAAATAGGTCACATACTTTGGGTTAAGGCTTAAAAATGCCTTTGGCCTTCTCAGAAGCACCCAGGAAGCTAGAAAACATGGGAGCAATACCTTCATAAAGAATAATTATTTCCCACCAGAGGTCTACACTCAGGCACATATTTATCAACTGTGGAAGTAGAAAAAAAAATTTCAGTTAAGTAAAGTCTAAAAACATTTATCTCACGCTTCCTTCCTCAGAAGATACTGAGAATGTGTATCTTTGTTGGAGGATGCGCACCAATGTGAGAGTAAACCAAGAAATAGGCAGACATGGGATCCAGGGTACAGGAGATCCCACATGGGAGAAATAGGAAGGGAATCTCCAGGGCAAAAGTCAAGGAAGATCCCAAGATGACAACTCTACGAGCCAGAGAGGGCAACCAGTCCAGACTAGAGACAGACATGGTGAGGGCTACCACCACCTGCCCTCTGGCATTCTACCCCCTGTGAAACCACCAGAGGGGGTATCCAACCAAGGGAATAAATCAAGGAAGAGGGACCTGGGGTCCAGGATTCAGGGCATACATCCCAGAAAAAGTTCAAGATGAAAGTAAGGAGACTCCCCAAGAGATAGTCCTACAGCAGGCCCGGAGAATAACCGGCCTAGAGAGAAGGAGGCTGGAGACATCCAAGATGTAAATTAGAACTATTAGACAACCTGATATAATTGACCTTGTGGAAAATGTAATGGAAAGATTATGAAAAGGTATGGAAATAGTAAGTATAGAGAAAGCTAAGCCAGTGAAAAATAAAGATGAGGCACTTATTAATTTCAATGAAAAAAGAAAGAAAGAAAATAGAATCATAGTATACTATATGGCTCTGCTTGAAATAATATTTGCATCAGCATATGTGGGGGCTACAGTAACTCCATCCTGGATGTGAATCCACCACATTGACTTCTGATTAACCCCAACTTCGGAAATGCCTCTAATGTTTCCAGTCTATCTAGTCTTCCTTGTGTAAGAACAGGTACTTATGGTAAATCCTGCTCTCAAGCAAATTCCTACACGTTCTCTGAAGCACATATACCCTTTCCCTGTGGTACATAAGCCCCGGCTCTAGGGGTAACAGTGCATAGATTTACCTGTCTTGCAGCCACCCAAGACCATGCTTCTGTCCATAAAATCCCCAGTAAGTCACCCTATATGGACAAACTGGATTTGCCTCATTCTTTGGTTTCCTGGCTCCTTCTGCATTTGGGGGTCACTTTGCATATACAACCCTTTCATGAAACAACATATTACAATAAACCCAGAAAATTCATTGAGAAAACATGGCAATAACTATAGTAGCCCCCCTTATCCAATAGGGATGTGTTTCAAGATCCCTAGTGGATGCCTGAAACTGCAGATAGTACTGAACCCTATGTATAATATGGTTTTTTTCTATAAATATATACAAACCTATAATAAAGTTTAATTTATAAATTAGTCATTGTAAGAAATTAAAAATGTCAACTTAAAGGAAGAAACTGAGGCAAAATTAATATAAGTAGAAAGTTTATTTGGGCCAAGTTTGAGAACCACAATCCAGGAGACATAGATTCAAGTTGTCCTGAACATATGCTTGGAAGATCAGCAGTTACAAGTGAGCTTTTACAGGAAAAAAGAAGGGCAGTTTGTCAGTTGAACACGAGCTACTGATTGGCCACACATTCTTCTTTGTATCACAAATTCCAAAAACATGAAGATAACGAATAAGGGTCACACTGTGCAATTTGTGGTAACATTTCAGATAATTTATCAGCTAGTCAGGAAACTACAGGAAAGGAAAGAAAAAAACCCAAAATGACTTTAAACTATTAAACCCAGACTTTTGGGGGAATGACAGAAATCTCATGCTCATGTCACCCTGAGCCTGATGAATTTGCCCACCTCACATTCTTCGCACTGCTCTGAATCCCTTTTCTTTCACATTTCCCCCTTTTGATTGACATCTTTCTCTTCTGAAAGCATTGATGATCAACAGTTTAGATGTAAATTTGTCCCACATCACTGGAAAGGCTCATTCCCAGGTAGCCTCATTCCCACGTTGGAGGGAAAGAGAGGTACCATGGCTTAGGAACTTAGTGCGGTCTCAAGGCTGAATTGATGGGCAATGCCAAGGGACAGAGCAATGAATCTATCAGGCCATCCCCTGACAATGGAGCTGTGGCCTGTTGCATCATTTCTAAGCATCTAGCTACCATGATTTTAGTCTTTGCTGTTGACATTAGACATCTAGAAATGTAAGGCATAATCAATTTAAGAATCAAAAATATGACACGCATAAGGACAATTATTAACAAAACAATTTGTAATCCAGACCTACAAAGTCTTCCTATACCCGAAGGCGGCCAATCAAATAAATCATGCAAGGAGTCTGTCTTCCTAACATCTTGTAGCCATTTACCCTTTTGAGTGATCCTTTCTAACAGTTTCCACTTCTCATTCTGATCTGAAGAACAAGGGATTGGCTGCAGGTCAGCTTCAGTTGGAGATGTCAAATAGTGGAAGATGTCCACTCAGATAGGGCTGCCTTTTTTAAATGAGAAATTGGAATCCACGAGTCCATGACTTTGAGTTTAGCTGCACAAGGATTAGTTAACAATGCCTGATATTATCCCTTCCAATGTGGTTGGAGAGAGTCCTTGATTTGATGGCTTTTCCAGTAAAAAAATTCCAGGTTGGAAGCCTGAAGATTTGATCTTTGATGTCTTTATCTCCTGGGATGTCATTGTTAAAAGAATCTTGAATTAATTTAGAATTTTTAGTAGGGAGCTCTATAAGGTCTTGCAATAATGAAGAATCTCACCTTTAAGGAGATCTAGTTCATAGCCTCATTTATCCAGGTTCATGGGCCTTCCTGTTTTTATTTCAGAGATAAAGCTGATGTTTTCCAAATGGGGTAGCACATAAATCCAGCAATAGCAGTGGAAGGGCCTTAGGACAGAGAAGGTTAAAAGTTTCTGTAAGCTTTGTCCATTGATTTTTATTATCCCACCTGTGTGTTCCAGCAGTCCGGAAGACTGAGGATGGTGTGCACAATGGAAATGCCGAAAAATAGACCACGTGTTACAAACAACTGAATTATCTGACCAGTGAAATAGGTTCCTCAGTCACTGTGAAGCTCAGAATGAACTCCCCAAGAAGAAATAGGACAAGACTTAAAATGATCATAGTTAAAGATAATTTTGACAAAGAAATTTGGTCACTTTTTTCAGTTTACTCAAAAGGTGAACAAAATCTTTTGCAATCTTTTGTTAATACTATACAAAAATCTTGTTCAAAAGAAAAAAACAAATTCTACCCTTGTATCAGTATATTATTAATATTAAGCCTAATTTTAATAAAACCTTATAAACAGATCTATCTAATCTCAATCATCCGTTTTATAGCCTCTTACCATTTTTTCTACTCTTTTTCTTCCCCCAATCTTTTATATTCATTCAGTTTTATCTATCATTCTTTTTTTATTCCTTCAACTTAAGACAACCTTAAAATAACCTCCAAACTACACAAAATTACCTTTTATTTAATACCACATTCTCATGTCTTTCTATAATTTTTCTTACCAAAAACACGTCCTACTTTTTTATGCACTGTGTATACAGAATTATTTGTCTTATATCTAATAGTTCTAATTACATATATTAACTACAAACTTAACTCTTGGTAACCCCAATTTCTAGTGGAAAACCTAAAAAGTAAGCAATTTTAATATTTATGTATCAGGTGCAGAGCCCAAGACAGAGGGCGGAGATGTGAAGACAATGTCTGGAGGATCTGACCCCTCAGCATGGCCAGGAGGCAGAGCTGGGTGAGGAAGGAATACTGGGTGTGGCTCTGCCCTACAGCTGTAGCCCGGGCACTGTGGGCACACATGTCTTCAGGCCTCACCATGGCCAACTGTGTAGTCCCCAGAATCTAAAGGCTCAAACCAAAGACATAAGCTCACATTAAGACACGTGCAAGGTGTCAGGCAAGCCCAGCATCCTGCCCTTGCAGCTTTAGCTCACAGACAAATCAAGAAAGCATCAAAAATATCACATAAGCAACAGTTTTATGACTTTAAAGCATCTAGCAGGGGCAGTATACATTTGGCTGGCCAGTATATTCAGGCAAAAATGTCTAAAATTCTGAAGATATTTCTATTTTATTTGACCAACAATTTTAAAACTAAGCTTTATTTATCAAAGATTATATAAATTTGAAGTCAAATAAATATAAATTTGAAAATTTATATTTTCACATAAATTTGAAAAGCATTTGGGCTAGTTATTTAACTTATGTGTCCTCATTTATTTATAAGTCAATTTGGTACCATGTAGACAATATACAAACACAGACATGTACACATGTACACATAAAATAGAGACAGATGCAAATAAAGATTTTACAGCTTTGATTTTAAAATTTCAGCCATGAGGTAATTCAAAAGAACAATTGGATTAACTGTGCCACCATAAGTGGAACAAGTTAAAGTTTATCTGTCTCACATAGCTCCTTGTTCACAATTTTTCAGTCTGTTTTTTTTTTTCTCTGTGTTTTATTTTGGGTAGTTTCTGTTGCTACTTCTTTAATGTCACTATTCTTTTTGACACTATTTAATCTTTTAGTAATTCCTTCCTGTGTATTTTTCTTCTCATTTTGATGTTCACCTCTAGAGTCTTGATTTTTGCTTTTTATTAATACATATTCTGTTTCTACTTAACATGCTCAATCTTTCTTCCCCTAGTAAACATGTGGAATAAAGTTATAACTGCTTTAATGTTCTTGTCTACTAATTTTAATAACTATATCATTTTAGGGTCTGTTTTTATTAACTGATTTTTCTCTCATTATGCATCAGATTTTTGTGCTTCATTGAATACTTGGTCATTGCTGACTACACGATGGGCATTATAAATTTTATCTTACTGAGTATTGGCCATTTTGTATTTATTTAAATATTGTTGAACTTTGTTCTGAGACATAGTTTAGTTATTTAGAAATATTAAATAGTTTGATCTCTTCAAACTTTATCTTTAGGCTTTGATAGACAGGACTAGTCATAATTCTGGAGCTAATTTTCTTCTCAACTTCTGAGAAATATTTTAATTCTCTACTTAGTTTCCCATGAAGTGCAAGGTTTCCCCTGGCTAGTGGGAACAAACTATCATTGTTTTACATACTTAGCTCAGCTTTTAGTTTTTTCAGAGAGGATAATAGGTAATAAGAGTTCATTATACTATTCCTTCTACTTTTGTATATGTTTATAATTTTTCATAATAAAAAGTTAAAAGAGCAAAAAAGTACCAGCAGTCATTCCACAGAAGGCTACATCCTCACATGTTCAATGGCCCCTAAATCAAGGGAGAATTTTAGGAAAAGCACAAGATGCCAAGCCCAGGAAAGGCTCTCCTCTCTCATTGCAGTTCCAAGAATTCCATGAGACCGTAATTAAAAGATGAAAACATTTTTTCTACAAGGAGACTTTCTCAAACTAGATTGTTCCGTTGTGTGATTTAAAACAAAATTACTGCAGAGAGAGGTATGGGTCTGAGCTGAAGTCTTTGGCAGCGGGTGGAGGCAGGAGGCAGGGGTCATCCAATGGTGCCTGGGAGGGTCCGGCTGGCTTCACAGGGCTGGGCAGTGGGAGGAGGGCAGGCCACAATGTGAAAGCCCCCACACACACATGAACAGGCCTTCCAGTGCCCCCTGCCCGACAAGAAACAAATCCTGTCATACACTACCCTGTGAGAAACTCTTCCAAGGACCTCCAGAGCCCTTGGGTTAAACTCCCAGGTTCTCTGCCTCATGCCCGAGTTCTTCCATGGTCAGTCCTGCAGGGCCTTAGCCTTTTATTCCACCCCTCCTGCTTCACCCAGAGCATCAGCAAAACCCTCACAGCCTCCACAGGTCCTGGCCTGCTTCCTACCTTACACCCAACACTACACCATCCCCGACCCTGGCTCAGATCCACAGTCTACACCACCTTCAAACAGAGTGTCTGATTTGGAGGAAGGGAGGAAGGCTGCCTGCTGCAGTGAGCTGTGGGGGCTAAGGCCCCTTCCTCCGCTCTTGCTCCACCCTCAGCCTACCTAAACCCCATCCACTCGTACTCAGGAGGGCTGCCCAGGCAACCTCAACTCCACCATGCCCCTTCCCTGCGTGTAAGGAGCACACCCGCTTGGACCAGCACTGTTGTGTCAAGACACAGCAGAGCACGGGCATTAAAACAGTGGGCTCTGCCACTCAGGCCATGGAACCTAGGGTGGTTTACTTAATCTCTCTGTGCCTCAATTTCCTCACCTGTAAAATGGAAGAAGACTATCAGGAAGGTTGAATAAAGTAATCAGGTAGAGACTTAGAATTGTGACTACAGGTGAGAACCACTTCTGCAGGTGGACTATTGTCAGCATTACCTGAACCCTTTCTCATGTGGACTCAGGAGAAATCAGGGTCCCTAGAGAGCAGGGGTCAGGCCTGGGAAGAATGTGCACACATAGTGCTCAATAAAAGCAGCAGGTGATCAGATGAGAAGGGCCAAGGACCAGTGAATACCACATGCCCCCTCTGTTGGGTGTGTAGCTTTCAGCTTCACGCCTGTGACTCCTGCATCCTAGCAACCACCTGTGTGGACGTTACAGTCCACATGGCCCAACGGCAAACAGGCTTGAAGGAACACCCTCATTCACACAGCCAGTGAGGGCCAGAGTCGGGTGTGAGTCCAAACCTCCCATTTCCCATTGCTGGGTGGCTCCCTCCGCACACATGATGACCCCAGCACAGCGTCCTTGGAACCTAAAGACAGCCCCCTGGGGACAAGGGGAGCTGGAGCCCTTCGCATCTCAGCATGGGGCTGCCCGAAGCACCTGCCTCACTGGCCAGAACAGCCTCACCTCAAAATGTCGCTCTAAAAGCAAGAAGCAGAAACTGATCCAGATGGGAAGGAATCAGCAAAAGAACTCTGGAAGTATGAAGAATCAAACAGAAACCACACTCCCAAAGAGGAACGCCAGCTCTCTAGAAATGGACATCAACCAAAGTCAGAACACTAAAATGACAGAGGAAGAATTTCAAACATGGATTGTAAGAAAACTCAATGACATGCAAGAAAAAATAGATAACCAACACAAAGAAACCACAAAAAAAAATCCAGGACCTAGAAGAAAAATTCACTAAAGAAATTGAAATATCAAAGACAAATCAAACTGAACTCCTAGAAATGAAGAATCTATTCAGGGAACTACAAAACATAGTGGAAATCCTCAAGAACAGGGTAGATCAAACAGAAGAAAGAATCTCAGAGATTGAAGATAACACCTTCCAATTAAATAAGTCAGTCACGGAGATAGAGCAGAGAAATAAGAGAAAAGAGCAAAGCCTACAAAAAATGTGGGATGATGTGAAAAAACCTAACGTGAGGGTTATGGAGATTCCCGAAGGGGTAGAAGAAAACACGCAAGGGTTGGATAAGCTAATTGAAGATATAATAGAGGAAAATTTCCCAGGCCTTGATAAAAATCTAGATATCCAAGTACAAGAAGCTCAAAGGACCCTGGGGAGATTCAATGGAAACAGGAAGACACCA
>CAUYRT010024691.1:0-10069 GCA_963574885.1 Lepilemur ruficaudatus
GAAATTTTTTACTTGGGGCCACGGTGTTTAATTACGAAAACGGAATAAAAACTTCAAAAACAAAATGATCCTTTCTAATTTAACAAAAAATTTGTTATTTCTTATTGTTTTCTGTGCGTGAGTTATATGCAACTTAAAATATAGTTCTCTTGGCTCCCAAGGTGAAGGAAGAGATGTGTGAGTTACATATACTTCACGAGGCTCTGGGCTCAAAACTAGTGTGAGTTAAATACAACTCACATGGCATTTAATGTGTTAAAAACACATCTGCTTGGTGTCATTTACTTTAGTAAGGAATTATGATTGCAAAGAAGAGCCTTGTAAATCCCGGAGATCTTTGTTGTAATTTTATCAATTCTTCGAAATTCAAGCCTGGTCTCACTTGTTTTTGTAGCTTCCTATAGCTCTTAATTTGGTTTATATTCATCTAGACGGTAGGATATGATTCATATTCCATCCGGTTTTGTTCAAAAATATTTGGGCAGCTTCTATGGAAAAAAATATTAAACCAGATTTAGCTTTTAGGTAAATAATACAATCAACTGGACGTAATATACAGAATGAAATCTATGAAAGAAAAATATAAGCAGGTGTAACTTACATTCTAAATGCTAGTAACTAATATTTGGATGAAGGATCTCAGGGGAGTAAACTTTAAAATAAGATTTATTAATGGATATACATGGTTTTATAAAGAAATAACTTAAGACATCTTAACCTTATTGTAAAATTAGAAACAAGGATCAGTTTTCATTTTCTGTTTACCAAGTTAGTAATAGGTACAATTTACTTGTTAACAGTTTATTGGTGAAATTTATCTTTCTTTCTTTTTCTTTTCTTTTTTTCTTTTTTTTTTTTTTTGAGACAGAGTCTCACTCGGTTGCCCAGGCTAGAGTGCTGTGGCATCAGCCTAGCTCACAGCAACCGCAAAGTCCTGGGCTCAAGCGCTCCTTCCGCCTCAGCCTCCTGAGTAGCTGGAACTATAGGCATGCGCCACCTTGCCTGGCTAATTTTTTCTATATATTTTTAGTTGTTCAGCTAATTTCTTTCTATTTTTTTTTAGTAGACATGGGGTCTCGCTCTTGCTCAGGCTGGTCTTGAACTCCTGAGCTAAAATGATCTGCCCACCTCAGCCTACCAGAGTGCTAGGATTACAGGCATGAGCCACCACGCCTGGCTGAGAAATTATCTTTAGAAGGAAACCTCCCACCACCTTTGTGTCACTTTCTGGGCAAAATAGAGGGTGGGAGAGGGAAGGGGCGAAGGGTAGAGATTGGGAAATGCAAGCATCATTTATACATTTGAGTGTGTAAAAGAAATTATTTTATTTTTCATTTCAAATATTTTTCCAGAGTCCTAGTTTATTGAATAGCTTTAATTTAGGACAGGGATCATGTTATCTTTGCTTTTACCTTTTCTGATTTTTTGGGATCATCTGAGCATGATAAATGCTGGTTTGTTTAAGGCACTAAAATTGGTTTGCAAGAGACATATTTAGCGTGGATTCTGTGCTCGAGGCCTTTCTTCTTTGTTTATCCTGGTACAAAGATGTTTGTTTTAAAGTGGTATGAGTTAATTGTCCAACTTCAGATTTCCCATAAAATGTGTAACAGATTACCCAGATGGCAAATGATGAAATATACATTTTAAACATGAATATTTCTGTTAGGCCAGATGGTGATATAACATGAATTGTCCAACATTTGTTTCTTATTAAATTGTCTTCTTTTGTCTAAGCCAAGCTAGCAACATAATTTGGAACACACTCAGGAATCACTAAAGGACAAGAGCAAAAAAATTCAGACACTAAATGGCAGACAGCATTTGCTCCACATGCCACGTGAAGGCTCACAGCCAGTGTCGCGTTGCTCTTGGGAAACTTTTCACCAGTTGAAAGGAAATACTTGTTGAAATGCTACACAAACCATCCACCTCTTTCATCTCCCCCAGACCCTACTTATCTGACATTCTCTACTGTGGCCTTCCTCCTAGGGGGGCTTGCAGGGGCCAGGCAGCTGCACTTCCTCAAAGCCTTGCATTTATGTGCAGAAGAGCAGTTTTAGTTCTTCCTTACGTACTTCCCTTCCCTACTGTCCAGTGTCATGTTCTTGTTTGTTATGGGCTCCACCCGGACTATTTTTTCCTCTTCGATGATGTATGAGCTTTGCAGAGAGTGGGTCGTTTGTGGAATCAGTCATGTGCCCAGTCACACGGCTCCTGACAGGAAATGCTAGCTGCCTGTTAGGTTAGCACAGAACACAGCACTGAGACTACAGGCCTCCCCAACAGTGAGTCTTAGGTCAACAGACTTCTGTTCTTTTTGAACATAAAGTTTTGAATGTTTCATACAATACCAAATCTGTGCAGGATTTTTCCTTCTGAAACATGTGAAAATCTGAGTAACACATGGCATATTAAGGCCATGACAAGAAACCCATTGTTGCTGCATGCTAATCTTGATCAGAATGTGTTTTGGTGAATCCAAAATAGTTGTTTAAAACTGAGCTTTTGGCCGGTCGCGGTGGCTCACGCCTGTAATCCTAGCACTCTGGGAGGCTGAGGCGGGTGGATCGCTCAAGGTCAGGAGTTCAAAACCAGCCTGAGCAAGAGCGAGACCCCGTCTCTACTGAAAAATAGAAAGAAATTAATTGGCCAACTAAAAATATATAGAAAAAATTAGCCGGGCATGGTGGCGCATGCCTGTAGTCTCAGGCTGAGGCAGTAGGATCGCTTGAGCCCAGGAGTTTGAGGTTGCTGTGAGCTAGGCTAATGTCACCGCACTCTAGCACGGGCAACAGAGTAAGACTCTGTCTCAAAAAAAAAATTAGAAAGAGAGAGAAAAGAGAATCATAAAAACAAAAGCAGAACATCAATGAGTGGTGGGACACAAATAGCCTAATATGCAAGTAACTGGAATCTCTGAAGAAGAAGAGATAAGGGAGAGCACAGAAAAAACATTTGAAGACATAATGGCTGAAATTTCCCCAAATTTGATGAAAATCCATACAGTTAATACACTGTGTGAACCTGCAGCACAAGAAACATAAAGAAAATTACATAAAATTGCTCTACATCAGTGACAAAGAGAAAATCTTAAAAGTAGTCAGGGAGGCTGGGTGCAGTGGCTCACACTTGTAATCCTAGCACTTTGGGAAGTGCACCTAGATTTTGTCCTAAGTTATCTTCTAGGAGTTTTACAGTTTTGTGTTTTACATTTAGGTCTGTGATACATTCCATTTTCTTTTTTGGCTAATACTCTACATGATTTCCCAATTTAATTATTGCAATTGTGATACTTTCCATTTTGTACTATAAGTTACACTCTGAAAATTAGGTTATCCTCTTACTTTCTGTCCCATTATGTTTTCCTGCTTCTTTTCCATAGGCATTTCTTCTATAACAATCTTTTTATAACATTTGTATTACTTGGACACATACAGTAACTTCTTTAATCATGAGCATATTATGCAAGTAGTTAAGTTATCAAAGATTTCCTTGTTTACAAATGGGAATACTCAGACTCTAAAAAAACTCACACAATATGTGTCTAACCCATTATGTCTTACTCAACTCAACTGAAACCACACAGCTGAAAAGCTGTGAAGACTCCTAAAGGGTCCCTAAAATGGAACATTCGAAGAAAGCATGGTGTTCTAAATGAGCTTGAGCTAGTATTATGCTATTAATGAAGTGGCACTCGGCCTTTGCAGCCTAACACATATGGTGACAGGTGGAGAAACTACAAATAGCCTTGGCCTAAGAATGGAAAAAATGACAAGCCAGGGCCAAGGCTTTCAAAGTGACTTAATGACAGGAATGCAAGGGGCAGACCTGAGGATACAGAATAGTGGATTACAGGCCTCCCAAAGAACCTGAGAGTGCAGAGGGCTTGGACTACATGCCACACTCATGCTGGCCTCTCTTAGACTAGGACGGTAAACTCCGAGATGTCAGTTTGTGGGGGTGCTGAGATCCACAACCTGTCCATAGAGTGTGTCTCATGAATACCAACTTCCTAAATGCAGCAAAACACTCCCTAAGTCCTTGTCATTATACAAAACTGAGCTGCTTTGAAGTGCACGTTTCCTGGGAAGATCAGGTCGTGCTGGTTCGTGTTGATTTTTGATGCTATTGGAGAGTGGAAAGCGGCTTAGCCCACCTGCTGGCTGTATCGTATTACCTAAAGACTGGCTAGAGGGCCACAGATAGGGGATTTAGGAGCTCTGGGTTTTAATCCCAGCTCCACTTCTCAATTCTTTGAACACTTATGGCATTTTGATTTCCTCATCTTTAAAATTGGGATATGAGCTGGCTTTGCTGGTAAGGTGACTGTGAGTAATTAACTAATTAAATAGACTGTTTGGTGCCATGTATTCAGTGGAGGAGTAGAGAACCAAACGTGAATTATAGACCTCACTCTGCCTCACCCTGCCCTGATTTCCTCATAATAAAGAAATCGTCATGTAGTCAGGACACATGATCCCTAAGATTGCTTCTATTCCAAAATCCATAATTTTAGTCATTGCCTATGACAATGGCTCTCAAATTTGAGCATGAGATGGAATCACCTGGAGGGCTTGTTAAAATACAGAGTAGGGCTCAAGATCGGGCATTTCTATTGAGTTCTCTAATGTCGATGGTGCTCTCCAGCTGACCACACCCTAAGAGCCCTGAGCTTGTGGCAGGGGAGAAAACTCTAGCCAAAGGAGAGAGAGCGAACAAAGCTAATTCATTGTCCAGGCTGTTTCATGGGTGTGCAGCCTGTGCAGTCCCACAGCTCCCTCCCTCCCCGCAACACCCAGCAAGAGTCCTGTGCTTGGTTTAACACTTTGCTGTCACTGACAACTTGAAATTGTTACGTTTTGAACAATATGCCCTGCATTTTCTTGTGTACTGGGCCCCATAAAAGTATGTAGCTGGTCCTATTCATAGTTTTGGTTTTTCAAATAAACTTTGGGTGAAGAACAAATGTCATTTTAAAAAGGCACCTGAAAAACTACTAAGAACCTTTAAGCTACTCCTACACCTGAAGAAACAGGCTCATGTAGCAATTGTTCTTTTGGTCACCAGCATCTTGCTCGTCTGCTAATCCATCCAGCAGAGGCTGCTGTGCACATGTCGCCAAGCCCTCTCAGGCCTAAATAGGGCAGAGTGAGGTCTGTCCACTCCAAGTGGGCCGGGCTTCCCTCACTGCTCCAGCGAGACTCCAACTACACAGCCAAGCAGGCTGTGAGCAGAGTAAGGCTAGGGATTCTCACCAACAAAATGCAGACATTCACATCTTTTCTTAGGAGGGGAATTCCTACCCAGGCACACTTCTTGGACTTGTTTTCCTCTCCGTCAGAGCTGATAACAGCAGTTGGGTTTTATATAGTTCTGTAGTTGTAAGTGTCAACAGCATGAGGAAGTATGAAGCCAAAATCCATTTATTTTGCTTCCCTGGGGTAGACAAGTTTTGCCCAGAGGACATAGGAACAGGAGATTTAAAGAGCCATTGCCTACATTAGGTTTTATCAGACTGACCGAGAAAGAACGTGCTCACTAAGGACGGTGTGATTCCACTAGTGTTTAGGATGCCAGTTTTAGTAAAGATTTCCTGGAATGATGAGATACTAGCACACTGGAGGTGAAGGGTACTAGTTAGCTTTCATCTAACATGGACATGTTAGATAAAACCACTCTGGGCCAGGTGCAGTGGCTCATACCTGTAATTCTAGCACTTTGGGAGGCCAAGGCAGGAGGATCACTTGAGGCCAGGAGTTCAGAATCAGCCTGAGCAAGAGCAAGAGCTGTCTCTAGAAAAAATAGAAAAATTAGCCAGGAATGGTGGTGCATGCCTGTAGTCCAAGCTACTCAGGAGGCTGAGGCAGGAAGATCGCTTGAGCCCAGGAGTTCAAGGCTGCAGTAAGCTATGATGACACCACAGCACTCTAGCTTGGGGCGACAGAGCTAGGCCCTGTCTTAAAAAAACAAAACAACAACAACAAAAAAAAAACACCATGAAAACACCAAGAATTTAACCCTCTTTCCTGACAAGTATCATGTACCTATAGCCCCTCTGTTTGCATACAGGGAGAATTTGTGCAAATTAAAAAGGGGATTCCCTTCCTGAGGACATTCTGGAGGCATAAGGCAGAAAATTGTCATCACCTCCATATAAATTTGTGATGCCCCTGATGTGAATGGTGTTCCTTGGAGTATTGTAGGCATGACTTACCCCGCCTTTAAACAGAGGCTGTCTCTAAGGATCTGTCTTTTAGTTAATAACTCCATGGGGGTAGCAGCTACAGATTATTGTCAAGAATTATACTTATTGTATGTTCACCTTGGCATGGCTATGGAATAAGGACTCAAAAAAAAAAAACCCCCAACAAATTGCTACTAATCACTACTTCTCTACAATCGATCATAGGATCCTACCTACTTCCTATGGGGATCCAATCCATCCCATACAGAGTGACCTTCCAAAAAGCAGCTCCAATCACATCTCTTCCATTCAATCCCCTCATCAAAACCAAGACAATCTGGCTGAAAGAAAGAATAACTCTATTTAATAGATGTAATATAAAATCATGACTATAAATATAAACATAGAAAAAGCAAACAGAAACCTATCAAAGCATGAGTTTCTTGTCATTTATTTTACTAGACTTTTAGTTATTTTGTTCTTTGGCCAACTCAAATTCTTAAACCAAAAGTTTAAGGAAAATTATGGGAAAAAAGTATTAAAAGTTGAGAAAAATCTTGTGCATTAAATTATCATTTTCTGAAGATTAGGAAATCATCATTATTCTTTGAATTCACCAGCAGAACACCTAAGTTCACCCTGTGGAGCAACAGAATTTATGCAGGAGCATAGATTGAGAACCACTTCAGAAGGTGGATTCTGCATGATATTCATGGAGAATATAAGACATTTTCCTTGTAAAAGTGACCAAAAATAAAAACAAGGATCAAAATTCAGTCAAACCAAATCATAAGAAGATTAAAACATGTATCTGTATGCCTGCACTTGTAGTAAAATTTATGATCCAAACCCACAAGATATTACTTAGGTTCCACCAAAGTGTTGACATTTATCTTACAGCACAGGGGTAATTGAACACACCGTCATCTCTGCAACTTTTTGCTTTCCAAAGTGTGTCTAAGCATACTGAATGCTAACATAGCATCACTTTTATCAAAGTTGTGCATACTCCTGGAGGGAAGATCCAGCCATAAGCATCTATTCTGAACACTCCTGTCCTATAAGTTTTGTCTTCCCGGGTCAGAATGTACTGCATTTTCCACATCTAGGGTGCTTTGATATTGTGATTTATAATAAGAAATATATATATATATATATTGATCTTTGTTCCTAGTTCCTGTCACAGAGCTGCTCAAACCCTCGTAATTTCCTGAGTTTATAGGGGTGCTAGAAGAATCTTTTTTTCTAATATTTTGTCTTTGACCCTGATTCATGATGCAGAGCTCCTAGTCTTTTGGAATTTCCTAGGTGATAGGACCATCTTTTGCCTTAATTAAGTGGGTTTGTGGATGGGGGCTGGTGACCAGAAAGACCAAGCCATGATTGAAGCTTTAAACTTTGGTCCCCATCACACCAGTATGATGAAGCCACCATAAAAATCCCTGAACTATGGGGCTTGGAGAGCTTCCTGGTTGAACACATGGAGGGGATGGGAGGGTGGCACACCTGGCGAGGGCATGGAAGCTCTGCATCCCTTCCCCCATACCTTACCCTGTGTGCCTTTTCTTCCTGGCTGTTTCTGAACTGTATCCTTTATAGTAAACTGGTGATCTGGTAAGCAAACTGTTTTCCTGAGTTCCGTGAATCACTCTAGCAGATGGTCAAAACCCAAGAGGGAGTTGTGGGAACGCTCAATTTATAGCCAGTTGGCCAGAAATACAGGTCACAACCTGAGACTTGTGGCTGCACCTGAAGGGATGGAGGGAAGTTTTGTGGGACTGAGCCCTCAATCTGTGGGCCCTGTGCTAACTCCGGTTAGTGTCAGAACAGAATTAAATTGCTGGTGTCCACAGAGAGTTGGAGTTGCTTGGTATTGGGGGAAGAAACCTCACATGTTTGATCACAGAAATGTTCTGTGTGAGAATATAGAGAAACAGTGTTTTCCCCACAGATGCTTGTGCTGAAACAGGTGCCAGACTCAAAGTCAAGCCTCTGTACTCAGAGAATGAGATGTCCTACGTTGCTGCCAAAGTGAGAATTCTCACAAACCCTACCTATGGCCAAAACATCTATGCTAAATTCAGAATAAGGCAATAGCTGCTATTGAAACAAGAATCTAAGTCCTAAACTTGCATTGCTTTGGGGTGTCACATCTTAATTGGCTGCTTAGGGATTAAATAAAAATTTAATTTTTATTCTCTTAGACACCAATGGAAAATTGAGATCTGAAAACATGTCTTTCTTCCTTATATAACTTATTATAATGATGTTTTAAAATATCAGGGAACCAAATTGCTATCTTATTGTGTCACCTGCTGATTTTATACTGCTCTTACATTCAGACCCAAAGGGTTAGTTCAGGCTACTTGGAGAATGTCAAGTCCATTCCGCAGTGTCATCTCTGTGCCAACCAGCATCTGCCCTTGTCTCCATTAGCTAAGCCCAAAACACAAGAGCAATATTTTGCACACAGCTTTTCAGAAGATGATTATCTCATCCTAACATACTGCTGCAATTGAAATGAAAATTACAATTCTTTATTTCCATGTGCAAGAGCTGCTAATAAATGGTTTTGTTTTGTTTTCAGAAACAAACATCAAACATCTGGCGTAACACTGAGAAAGGAAGGAAGAGTGAAAAAAGAAGTAAGAGAAAATGCAGCCTGAAGGATGCTTCTTCACCATTACCATGATCCACAGTCATTTATTAATAAGGTGACCAGATAACATATTGTCCAAACCGGGATCTGCCGTCTGAAAGTAAAAGGTAAGCCTGTTAATAGTGATGTTGGGGATAATTGCCCTACTGACTGACTGTGTTATCGATGGGGAATACCAAGAGGCCAAGATGTCATTTCTTCCGTATAACGCTAGAAGTTAGCTGGGGAGAAAACATATTCAGGAAAAAGAAACATACAATGAGGCAGCTAAATGAGATACATCAGCAATAACAAGGGGATTATTGAAGACTGAGAAAGTCGTGTTGAAGTGCTCTAAGTTGGTCTGCGTTTTTATTAGTCATTAAACCTTACAGTTGTGTTGGTATTTACACTTCTCTAAACGCCTTCCAACACAGCTCATTTGCTCCTCATAGCAACCTGGAGAAATTGTCAAGGTGGCCACTACTGTATCTATGTCACAGGTGACGCAGCAGAGTCCAAGGAGATGGATTCACCAGCCAACATCACGGTTAGTGAAGGGAGCAATGGAGAACAGAATCCAGGTGATCCAGTTCCAGCTCTAGCACCTTCCACTGTAGTACTCCACGTGGAAGAAGGCAAGGTGAGTCCCCGAATTCCAGGAGCAAGACTGGAACAATGTAAACAAAACCTACAAGTTTGGCTGGAACAGAACTCAAGTGGATAATGGAAGATAATATTAATACCCCAGTTTAGGTAAGAGTGAATTTATGAAAACTCTTGACTGCTAGGCTTAAGTGATTGAATGCATGCTCCTGATAAATGTGGGCCAAAGGCATGATGTGTACAAAGTCACATCTTGGGAAGACTTAACATGGAGCAGTAATGTCAGAAGAAACCAGAAACAGACAAGACTATGGAACTTCAACATGCAGTGTTGTAGGTTGGAATTAAGATATTAAGATGGCAGACCTTGAAGTGGAAAGGACTTCATGACTTATTTATGTGAGAAGAGATGAGTGATGAGCCTGTGTTAGTAGAAGATTATAATTCTATTAAAAATAGGGAAGGTGATGCACTCGAATGTTTATAGCAGCACAATTCACAATTGCAAAGATGTGGAAACAACCCAAATGCCCATCTATATATGAGTGGATTAATAAAATGTGGTATATGTATACCATGGAGTACTATTCAGCTATAAGAAACAATGGTGATATAGCACCTCTTGTATTTTCCTGGAT
>CAUYRT010024692.1:0-28576 GCA_963574885.1 Lepilemur ruficaudatus
TACACAAATCAGTAGCTTTCATATACGCCAATGACAGTCAAGCTGAGGATTTTTTTCTTTACAAAGGCCCCCAAATTATATAATGTATAGGTCAAACCAAACCTGGATTTGTCTCTGCCTAGTACCTGGCTGAGAACCTGGCACATTAGGTGTTTGTTGAACGAATCACTCTGTTCCTGTCAACCCAAGAGTAATGACTTGACATTCAGCTTAGTGAAGGAGCAGCCAGCCTACGCTGAGGGTTCTTTACCATACCCAGCCTCTAGGCTTGACCAATTTGGGAAGCATGGTAGTATAACACCTGTCAGCAGAGATCCTAAACTCAGCTAGTAGAAAGCCGGGATAGCAGAGGCAGAGAAAATGAGGCTAGAGACTGTCATATTGTTTTACACACAAGACACAATATTTTCCTTGTGCTTTCATTCTTGAAGAATGCTGAAATTAATGAAAAGAAACTCATCCTGTCTCCAAAGAGGATGCAAATTAATTTTATGTGTTTGGAAATTTATTCCTTTGAGTTATGTTTTGCATTTGAAGAAAATGATTACTCTTCCTTCCCTTTACACTGTATAATGTGAAACATATGTGAGTAAAATTACATGAAGTCCCAAGATATCAATGTTTGGAAGTGACTAAAGTCTTCCACGTAGAGTTTCAAGTTAAAATACTTTACTTGAATTAACATACAAACTGTGACCTGATATTGTTATTCTATTTATGTTCCTACTTAACAATATATCTACCCTAAAATAATGTTTAACCTCAAAATGTCTAGATTGCTTCATTTCCATCAAGTGATAAAAGTCTAGGAGGCTCTCCTAACTAAAGACAAAGTCAAATCTAGATACAGGGTTGGGTTAACTGTTTCTTGATGGGGCTGCTTCTGAAGCACCAGCATCTAGAACTAGACCCATCCATGAGACCTGGTAGAGTTTGATGGGAGGGATCAGGGTGGGCAGTGCTTGCTCAAGGGGCTGGGGGAAAGTAGAGGGCAGCATGATACCAAAATGGTATGGCAATAGATAGATTTACCCAGTTGATACCATGGGTTCTGATACTCAGAGTGAGGTGCTCCCAAAGGGAGAAAATATGAAACCTTGAGAAAGTCAGTTTGGAAGTTCAAAAAGGCAAAGAGTCAGCATCAGAGATGCCCAGCAGTAGCAGGTAACAGAACGTTAGCAACCTGGCTGGAGTTCAGAGACAAACTCCAGTCCCTCGGAAGGGTTGATGGTAGAGATTGATAATAACAAAATAAGACTCCGGTTGTTGAGGATGTGAAGTCAGATGCCAGCACAGGGAAGGAAGACCTCAGAAATAGTTAAATAAACTGAAGCATAAGCAGGTGGACAAGTGGGTCTTGGAAAATAAGACAGAGACTTGAAATCAGAATTTAGGCAAGTAGTCAGAGATGGACTAGGTGACTTGATGCTGAATCCCATAGTTTTGGGCTACAGCCCCTTATATCTCTTCTGTTCAAGGTCTGGGTCGAACAATAGGGTAAGCTGAGCTCATGGTTAAGACCAAGTAGCCTTTGCTGAGGGAATAAAGGAAATGCAGAGATGTGGAACTAGGTAAGACCCGCCTGATGATGAAGTAAGGAAGGTTCTACCTATGCACAGGAATTTTGACATAAGTCATCAAAAGCAAATATATAATGTAAAACTTAACAACAAAAGGAAGATAACTTGACTATTTTATGCTACTTCTAAGAAAGAGAAGACCTCTTAGTAAGGTGAAATATTTTTTAGTGAGAGAAAGAAATAATCAGATTTTTAAAACATACATTCTTTAGCTTTCCTGTACATATAATACTACAAGAAAGAAAGTGTCAATATAGACTGTAATTAAGGAAGCTTTCTTTTTTGTAAATTCAGACAGGATTAAGTTAAGACAAAGACAGCTGCTTTCTATTCCTAAACACTGACTTAGCAACTATTTGACATGAATTCCTCACCTATGATGTTGCTCAGCATGTTTTTTCTCTTGACTCAGTCACTGCCTGATGCACTAGGGAGATTGGCTGTGTCAATTATGGATGTCCCTAGGGTCCGTCATTTACCTCCATATATCATTGCTCAGCTCTTGGTCTAGGGTAGGGAATATAATAGAAGATTCAATATATCGTAAGTGGAATTTAGAATTAGCCTTATCACAGACCTGGTATCTGACAAGGCCTGGATGACCATATATTGGTCCCTAACCCTGCCATGTTGCCTAAGTTTCTATCACAGGACTTCAACTTCAGTTCCTCACTTAGTATTCCAATTCCTTGTGGGATGGAGGCTTACCTAGTCTTATTGGCTGGGCATCTGATGCATTTCTAGCTTTGGATCTTGTTTCCTAAAAGACTGAATCATGTTTCTTATATGCACAGCATCTGCCTAGGGTTCTTCTCTGAAGGAGAATGATATCCTTAAAGCCATGGAAATAATGCCTGCTTATCTTAGAGCCTTGCTTTCTGCCTGAATACATGCCTAGAATAACACTGAGATTGGCACCCTCCCACACTTACAGTTAATAGAGCCACTGGGATTGATCCTGGAGGCCATCATCTAATAAGGCCAGAATCCCCAGTCATTTTTTTTTCACCTAGAGTATTAGGGAGGATCTCCACAATGTGTTGCATTGAGAAGAAAGGCAAAGATTTCGAACCTGACAGACTTGGGGTTGATCCCACCTCTGCCACTTAATTTTAGATACATTACTGAATTTCTCTAAGTCTATTTCCTCATCTGTTAAAATGAGGATAATGATTCATACTCAGATGACAACTGTGAAAATTAAATGAGATAAATAATATAAAGCATCTACTATAATGCCTGCATGTAAAAGCTGCTTAACAAATGATTGCTATTGTAATTACTAGCAAATGTAAGGAAAAAACTAAATTCATTCATCCAACAAATGTTTAGGAAGTGCCTATTTGTTGCTAGGTATTGTACTGAGTTCAGGAACTACAAAGGCAAAGATGACATGGTCCTCTAGTGGGGAAAAAGAATCAGTAAATAGACACCTTCAACACAGTAGGCTGTGAATAGCGCAGTGACACATGTCAACCCCAGGTGATATGCACATACATAGGAGGGGCATCTAAACTGGAAGAGATGATCCTGGAAGAACAACCCAAAGAGAAGAGCTGGTAAGGAGGAAAGAGGGGTAACAAGTGCTCCTGGAAGAGCATACAAAGAGCTTGGTGGATTTGGGAAATTGCAAGTAGTCTATCAGTGTGGCTGGAATATGGCTTGGGAGCAGGAAGGTGAGTCAGAGAGGCAAACAGACAGTAAGTAGTGGTCTCTCTTTGGCAGGGCTAACGAGTTTGGGATCAAACCTGAGGGCCGTGAGTGGCTGATGTTGGGTTTTAAGCAGAGGAGCCACATACATGATCAGATTCGTGTTTTAGAAAAATCACTCCAAAGTCCTCATGAATGACATCATGGATTCAAATAACACTAAAAACAAAGGCAGAACCACCAAGTAGCCCATGCAACTCAAGAAGTATGCTCTTCTCTTCTTAATTTTGTAATGTAAATGTCATGACAGAATAATTTCAAAGGCATTAGGATAATGAAGAGAAAACATTTTTAGAATAAAACATCTTCTAGTTTGAGCTTCTTGATTTTTTTCTTAAGATACAAGTGCAGTAGCTATTCACAGGCATGATCATAGCACAATATAGCCCTGAACTCCTGGACTCAAGTGATCCTCCTGCCTTAGCCTCCTGAGTAGCTGGGATTACAGGCTGAGCTTCTTGATTTATTTAAAAACAAAATTATACATCCTCAAACATGATTAAAATGAAATTTTAGGATCCCTACATGTGCACCCACATATATAGTCTCAATATCTGTGCACACATCCCTGATAGTCACAGGTCTGACTTAAAATGACTTTATAAATGAAAATTATTTAATATGAAATGTTTAGTCTTCCAGGGACCAGTGTAAAGCTATGTCTACACTGAACTTTCTATAAATATTACTGAGAATTTAAAGTAAGAAATTCTTAATAGCCAGGTGCAGTGATGTACACCTGTATAGTCCTAGCTGTTGGGAAGCTGAGGTGGGAGGATGGCATGAGCCCAGGAGTTTGAGTGCAGCCTTGGCAACATGACAAGACCTTGTTTCTAAAATAAATAAATAAAATAAAAAGAAATTCTTAAAATTCTCAAATTTGTAAAATATTTTCTACTTGCATAGTATATATATGTGTCATACTGCCATTTTTAGGGTGTTGGCAGGAAGTTCAATTTTTGAGAAATGATTCCCAAAGAATTTAAAAAACTGAATTATAATTAAAAGCAACTGCTGAATCATACATACAGATGAAATATTAGGTCGAAGATGTTAGATATTTGTTGTTGAAGCCTCTATTTCTATGTAGTCAAACTGGCCAGACCATGTGAAAAAAGGTGTGCTCCAGCTAAAGTCCAGCTCTTAATTGCCCCGTTTCATATTTGGTTTTTGCCATTTCTCCTTTATTGGCTTTTACTCTTGCAGTAGACACTGAGATCATCTCTTCAACAACTATCGCACCCCTCCCACATTGTGCAGCAACCATATGGTTTAAGGGATTGACCTTGGCAACTGAGACAGCCTCTGATAAGTCTGACTCAATCAAGAAAATCAGATCCTCTTTTCCTATAACTGGTCTAGGAACCCATGCTTAAACCAAATAGCACATGGCCTTCCCTTAGAAACAGGCTAGTTTAGGAATAGGCATGTGACTGTATCTAAGCCAATGAAACATGCCAAAAGATTGTTGGAGGCTTCTGGGAAAAGTTGTTTCACTTTTAGGTAATGCTCATTAGAAAAGATGGCATTTTTCCCCCCTGCTGCTATGAACAAAGAGATATGTAGCTCCAACTGATGCTACCATTGTATGACTACAAGGAAACCACCTTAGGATAAAACTGATATTATCCTGTGTTCTTCTTGATGACATTATTGAATTGCATTTCAATCAAACCTCAAGCATGTTCTACCTCTAGACTTCCAGCTGTGTGAACCAATAAACTTCTTTACTGTTTAAGCCACAACTTTGAGTTGCATTTTCCATCACTTGCAGCTGAAAGCATTCTAAGTCATGCAATTTCCTACCATTTTTGCCTACTACCTTTGCTTCCAACTGATGCACCAATTGGCTCTCTTTCTTAGCTCTAACCAGCAACACTCTTCTATCTAGTCATTTATAGTGAACACTGTTGGTTGTCTACCCAGTACTTGTTCCTAGCTTCTTCCAGTAGGCATTATCATGCAGGATAGGTTGTATAAACCTGTTACAGCCAAGAGAGAAGCTAGCCTGAGGACAAAGGTGATATGCTGAAAATGACAAAACAGAAAAGTAGAAAAAAATCTCTTGATATCAAGAGCCCTTGATAATGTCATTTAAAAGAATACTTTACCCCCAGCCTTCTTCTTATCTGATTAACAAATATTCTCATTGTTTAAGACCATTTGAGTTTGGGAATTCTATTGTTTGTACTTAAAAACAACCTAACTGATAAAGAATTTGCTATCCAAATGTGGAATTGTAGAATTGGATGAGTGGAAGTGGCAGATTAGAGGACTAGAAGATCTCACTATTTTAGGTTGAGAAGACAGTCACTCTTGTTCTGTGGTTAAATAGCATTTCATTGAACTATCACTCTTCACCTAAGACACAGCCTTCTAAGAAAGATTCTAGTATTAGGGAAAACGGTAGTAATAATGAGAATGTTGGTGTGTATTGGCTACTTCTTATGACTCCCACTAAAAACCTATAATAAAGAGGGAAGTTTAGGCTGAAAGCAGAGAAGGACATGAAAGGCAGTAGTAGGAGATAAACTTAGCTGTCAAAGTTTCTCCTAAGGATCTGCTGTTAAAAAATCTATATTAAACAAAGCCAACCAGTTTTGTACAAAGTATTACAGATGAGGCCTTTCCATTTAAATCCATTGTTTCCAATTGCACTGGGGTAGAGGTCATCAAAATGTGGACCAGGGGAATGGGTAGATCTCAGAAAGACATCTGTGGCTAGAAGACTGGCATTCTCAGACCCAAAGACTATGTCTAGATGAACTCTCTGGTTACACTTACTGGTTTGTGGAATTGGCTGAAAGAAAAGAAATTGGAACTCACTAAATTTTTAAGAGAATTGACTACCAAAGAATTCTAAGACTGGCCAATCCACAACAATGAACCACCCTGTGATAGTTCATTCCCTAAGGTACACACCCAGTCCCCCAAACTCACATTAATAGGAAGTGCTGCTAAACTCTCCGATACCTGTCTCTAATGTGGCCAAAGAACAAGGAAGATATTCCCAGAGGTCAGAACTACAGGTCACAGAGGGCAATGGATCCTCTGAAAACAGAATCAGAGGCTACCAGATTGGCTGTCCAAGGAACTTATCACTATCAGGCCTGGCAGTCCTCTCTTCTTTCTAATAAGACATGATATTGGCTATGGATAAATGTCCATGGATGTCATTTTCCATCCTCCTCTTTTCAAATGAGAGTGTTAACTGTAGTTATCCTGTCTTTCTACATTTTTGTATTTTGAATATATTTAGGATAGAAAACTTATCTTTAAGTGATGGGTCCCTGTTTCACAAGGAGCCATGTCCAAAGCTGGCAGAGAGATCCTAGACTTGGAGCTGGCTGTGGTTGCTGGCTGAGACTTTGAGTTGTTTCCCAATGGGGAGGGAATGAATGTGTATTATGTAGGTATGGACATTTTTTAGATTGTAAGTGTGGAAAGTATGAAAATGACTAACCATATATGATACAGTTGGCTCTACTACATATCTATTCCTCCTTATTCCATAAAAAAAAAACACTTCTTTTGTTCAGGTACTCAACCCTCTCTATGTGTCCATGTGCATTAGGAGAAATTGGTCTCTTCCCAAAGGTAAATCCTGATTGGTCTAGGCCAATCATGATTCTCCCGTTCCCCTTGCTAAATTATTTTAGACATGGGTGTGCTGAGCAATGAGACATGAGAAGTCTGCTGCAAGACAGCTGGTAAAGGTTTCTCTACTTTTAAAAAAGATACAAGAAAGTTATAGCTTCTCTTTGTGCAATGTATATTTTATCCTTGTTCTCAAAGATCTCAGTAAAGTATCTTACTGTGTAGTTGCATTTAAACTAATTAGGAGAAAAAATTATTATCAAAAACCTTAGAAGAAACGATCTATAATTCAATAAGCCATATGCCAATTGCAGATCATTCTTGTGTATACATGAAAGCAGATTTCTGTAATAGATGCTTGTGATAAACAAACATGTTCATGAGAGGAATAGAGTAGTATTAATCTTAAAATATATGATAATCAATTCACACTGACTTTTCAATGATCAGTCTTAATGAGGCTTTATCCAAAAGACCTGCAATAAATAATTTTTAAAAGTTGCTCAAGATTATAAATAAAGTTCCTAAAATGTGGAGATTATCAAGGAAAAGGGATAGTAAGAAATTATTTAAAATGTGGCCCTTATCCACACTTAACATGTAATCTAATAGAGTACCAACACAATGAAAAAAAGATATAATTACACCCACAGAGTAAAGTGTAGGGAAAAGAAAATCTAAGTAAAATCAGTCAGATGTGGTGGCACACACCTGTAGTCCTAGCTACTCAGGAGGCTGAGGTGGGAGGATAGCTTGAGCCCAGGAGTTTGTGACTGCAGTGAGCTATGATAGTGGCATTGCACTTCAACCTGGGGCAACAGAGCAAGACTCCATCTCTTAAAAAAAAAAGAAAAAAAAATTCTAAGCGATGAAAGGAAGCTAGCACTAGGAATGGTTAGTCTTGGAAGGCTTTCTGTGTAAAAAGTGATAACTCTTATGCTGGGTTTTAAAGGAGAGGAGGGTATTTCATACAGACATCATTGGATACTGTTTTATTTCTCTTCCCTGCTCGGAGCCAGGAATTAGATCAACATTAACTTTGCCAAGGAAACACCAGGCTCCCTTTACTAATGAGACTTAACATCCAGTCTCCTCTCCCTGCCAGCTCACCTTGGGGAGAACTATGGCGAACTATAAAATTCTTTCAGTTCAATTGACTTCAGCTGCTTTTTCAAAAAATTATGCAACTGTTACCAAAGTAATAAGTGGCTATAGTACAATAAGTGTTTAAATTTTATTTGAAGTCTGTCTATCCTGAGTTCTTCTAAATTTGACTTAATAGTATCTGTTATCTATTTGCAAGAAGCCATAGGGTAATTCTTTAACATTTGAGGTTTTTTAAAGAAACAGAATTAATAAGTAAATAACATGTCTTACCTTAGATGAGTATGCTGTTTTGATCCTTTTATGTAAAATTAAGCCTCTTTGTAAAAAGATAAATATTTTAAAATGCCATTCTAATTGTCCAAATGTTTCTTTTATTCTAAAAGAGATATCTAGGAGAATTAAGCACAAACAAATATCTTTATTTTGGCTTATAATTAGATTACATCTATCATAACTAGTTATTGAATTGAAATCTATGGTATCTTTCTTCTGATCAAGTAGGGTGATAATACCATATTCAATATCCCTAAAATGTTACATTTCTCAGTTGAAAGATACCAATCTTAAAGTCACTTATTTTCATTTTTGGTAGGTCATCAGTGTTCCTAGATCTAAGATCTATTCACGATCTGAAATGTTTTAAAAGTGGGCAAATGTGTGTTTCTTACTTCTGCTTAATTACCATACCTACTAAGAATGTTTCACACTTTAGAATCTGCCAGTACAACTAATAGTTTTCTGTTCCTGGAATTTTCCCTATTACATAAATAAACTGCATTTTTGAAAAGCTGTCTTGTTCAAAGTGAACAGAGGTGTCCAAGAAATCTATCCTTTGAGGACATTAAGTAAGAAGACTCACAAATATCTCATTAGTTGTTGAATTCAAGGGGAAAAACTGAATATAAAGGAGGGTAAACCATGGAAGATTGGTGGTATCCTAGAAACAAACTTTTAGATTAGAAGTGACTTCAATCAAGTTACACATGAGATAACTGAGGCTCACTGAGGTCTCATAAAGTTAGTGAAAGTTTTAGGAATATACCAAAGTAGCCTTGACTACTGTCTTTCCTTAACACTAATACTGATGGTGACAAGCACTCAGTAGTAAACTTGATGGTTGCATCAGCATCAGTCTTTTCTAAAGGGATCTAGTTCTAGAGTGATATAGACAAGAGGTTGGCAAACGTATTATGCAAAGGTTTGGGTAGTAAATATTTTAGGCCTAGTGGGCCACAGTCTTTCTCTCATATTCTTCTTTTTTCTTATTTGTAATCTTTTACAAATATAAAAACCATTCTTAGCTTGAGTTCCAGCTGAAGGCCAGATTTGGCCCTCAGTCCAGTAGTTTGTCAATTTCTGTTATAAGTCAGAGAATGCTGATCAGTAAAGTTTTCATTGGCCCAGGGCAAAATGAAAAAAATAAGGACAATGTAGTGAACTAAATTCATTCAATTTAAAGGACTGCCCTCTGTTGTGAAATCACGCCCGTCCACCATTTTGGAGGGGGGAGAGGTATTAAAATATCAATATAGAATAATGATGATATAGATAGTAAGTTCTTGTTTGTTCTGTTTATTACATTCTTCCTTGCTAAGAAAAAATTTAGTGACCTATGTCCCTAATTAAAAACTATAAGTATACACATATATGTGTATAAATTGGTCCTTGAAATCCCAAAGTCTAAAAGAGTCTTAGTGAATATCCACTACTCCCAAGTAAGGAATATTAGGCTCTTAGAATATATCCAAATGGCATTCCCAACTGAATGCAACATGTAACTTTATCCTAAGAAACCCCAATTGAGGTTTGGCAATTATTTCAGAGCCACTGACAAGCTCTTGTGTTCATTTTATTTGGATGATGGAATGTTAGTTTGTACAGTGAATTACAGAGCTAATTACAGTTGCATTTCTGGTTCTCACATAGTAGAAATAGCCTTTCTCTAGACCTATCTCTCCTGTTATGGTATCACTTAAGAAAAGAGATTGTAAATTCTTTAAAGACAGAAACCATATTTTGTTCATGTTTTTATCTGCCCACAGTATCAAACATGGTAATGAGAACTATATATTTTTCCTGATTGAATAAATTAAATAAATGAACAAAATAAAACAATCAAAAGTTCAGAAGTATGTTGGAAGGATTCCTGCCCATAGCAGATATAAATCTGGAGGAATTTGGGGGATAGTTCAAGAAAAAATATGTGGGTCCCCCAAGCAAACTAAAAATTTCTCATCTTTTCAAAGCAATATCTAAATAATAAATGTTCAACATTTATTTAGAAGCAAGGCTAAGTGCTTCATGGAAAAAGAGTGTATTAGTTATCTATTGCTGCATAACAAATTACCCTCATACTTAGCAATTTAAAATAACAAACATTTAACACCTAAAAATTTCTGTGGGCCAAGAACTAATGACCAGCTTATCTGGGTGATTGGTTCTAGCTCAGGATCTCTCATGACTTTGCAGTCATGCTGTCAGCTTGGGCACTAGTCATATGAAAATTTGACTGGGGTTGGAGGATCCACTTCCAAGGTGGTTCACTCAAAGGAGAACTCAATTCCTCACTATGTGAGTCCCTCCATAGTGCTTCATTAGTGTCCTCATGACATGGCAGCTAGCTTCTCACAGAACAGTGATCCAAGAGAAAGATCAAGGAGGAAACCACAGTGATCTAGTCTTAGAGGTCACACACTGTCACATATGCCATATTCTACCTGTAAGAATTAAGTCACAAAGTCCAGTTCATGAAGTCAAGCAGGGGAAAGGGGGAGAACAGTAAGCACCACCTTTTCAAGGAAGGAGCATAAAAGAAATTATGGACATATCTTAACCACAACCACTAGCAAGAAACAAGCACATTGCCTCTCCTCTATTGTTCTGAACAACTCAACTTTAACCTCAGACTTGCATATTCTATCATCGCCATTAAAGATGAGTTTTTATTCTCAGCATGCCCTATGGGATGTCAGTCCCACTCACCAATCCCAAGTAGTTTACCAAAATGTTTCTTTCAACTCACATACACCAAACACAATTCACACAATTTTCTCCATATAACAATATTCCCAGTGATATTTCAGTCTCACAGTGAGGTTTATATATGTCTGAGTTAATGTCCTAAAGAACTAAAGAACTACCTACCGGACTTTACCTAGCTCTGATTGAAGGTATTAAATTGTGAAGAATATTGGATTGAGTTTCTTAGAGGAACATTTCCTACAGATGATGATTTTTTTAAATTGCACAATAATCATAATATCTCACCTAAGAATTTTGCTCCATTGTAGCTAGTCCAGCAAAAGTCTATTAGAAAATTTTCTGTATTATTGTTAGCCTGTACAATACAGCTTTAAAAAGGGCACATAAAAAAAGACACAGGAAGATATATCACCTTTCTTGCATCTAAAAGAAAAACAGCAAGAGTTTTGAAAATTCTAATTCTTAGATTTCTTTAGCACATTTTTAACTAATAATTGGAAGTAGCTTGGGACTTTATTTTAAACATGCAGTTTGGAGCATTACTCAAACTCTACCCAACTGAAACACCAGATTTCATTTCCGCAACTGTTCAGGAAGTAGACTCTTTTCACATGGTAACAGCACAAAAATTTCAAGGTTTTTGCTTTGTAGTTAGCTCCTTTATAGCATTTCTAGAGACCCTGACATTTCAAAGGCCCAAACCTTAAAGGCTGTATATGGGGTAACACAGATACTTCAAAAGAGTGATGAGAGGAGGCTGTACCTTCCCACCAGCATTTATTTTCAATTTATAGATGGTTATCATTAATTATTATTAGAAATTTATCATTAAACTTCTATGAAATTGTCTCATGAGATTTCAGACATTTTCCCCTTGGCAGAGATACCAACCTGATAGCAGACAATGCTATGTGACCTGTGAATTTCAAACATACAAAGACAAATAGTTTCTGATTTAATATTGAAAAAAAATAACAAATTTGGTCATTAGATTTATTGCTTGCATGGAATACATGCTAAAAATGTCATCATATTTCTTCTTGGCAGAATTGGTATAATGTAAACCAGAAAAGTGCCATCTTTTCATAGTATATTGTTGAATAATATAAAACTTACATATACCAAATGTAGAAAATTTTTGCTGTCTGCGTAAGTAACTTTGAGTAGTAGTGAGTTACATAATTTGCCAGCACTTACCATCTGCTGTAACTCCTACCTCTCCTCTTTATTTTTCTAGCTTTTTTTTTGGGGGGGGGTACTTTTTAAACAGCTCTTAATATAGAAACTGCTATTAAAATATTACATTTATTTATTATGTTTCATTATTTTTACAAAACAGACAAAAAGAAAAAGATGTTACTTCCTAGTAGCTTACCTATTTACTATTACCAAGGAGGTTACAGCTGGGGCCCAAGCTCTCCTCAGTTTCACTTAGTGTATACGAAAGTCAGTGTTCACTACACACAAGGCATTTTTAGATATGCTTTGGGAATTTAAATTATTGAACACAGATACACATAATTTCAGTGTTTAGTTTTAGATATTACTTAACACTACTGACAATGAAATGCCATGCCTTTATATTTAATTTCACATTGTTCTTTCAATCTTCTATTTCTACATCACTTCTATCACCAGAAAACTACATGTGACAGAGTGAGAAAAACTGACATTGAATTGAACTAGCTGCCTCTGGGAGGAGTTTTCATTCAAAAACAGGTTTATCCTAGATGATACATCACTGTGTAATATGATTATGACTATGAAATTTTATCTGGCTCAATTCTCCCCTTCAATCCCAGAGCAGGGCTGGTACCACACTTTTCCAAGCACATTAAGGAGAAGTGTTTTTCTCAGTTCCTATTCTAGGCTTCTGGAGGCATAGAAATGTCCTGGAGAACAAGCCAGATGCTCATATTTTAACTTCGTGTATGTGCCTTTCTTCTATTAATAGCTGCAAGGTGGCTGGATCCCACTTTTGCAAAATAATGTTGATAAACAGCTAGAATGGCTTGGAAGAATTCTTGAGAGGTATGATGCAATAAATAGCTCTCTTCCTCCAACCTCCTCTTCCTCAGGCCTATCTCCTGATAGTCTACCTTGTCATATAAAGAATCCATGCCAGGGTATCTCTGGCTAAAGATAACAGCCAAAGGAAAACTACCCATTTCATGTCAAATTTATGCAGTTTTAGTCTCTTTTATAGAAAGGAAAGTGTCAGGGACAACAGTTTAAATCAAGATATGGATGTACTTTTGACAATCATGTTGCTTTCTGTTGAGAACCTATATTGTCAGTGAGTGTACCCAACTAATCCCATTTAGGATCACTGAATTTCAGAACTAGAAGGGATCTTAGTGACTCCAGCTGGAGTCAGGCAGTTAGAAATAAAGATACCACTTTTATAATTGGTAAAGCTGTTTGTAGAATGAGGTTTGTAGAATTAGGGCTGAGGGCCAAATGAGCTTGCTAATGTTTTCTGACATATTCTGCACTCCCCACCCCTCAACCCTGGCCCCAAATCAGACCCTGGATCAGAATTTGAAACTGACTCAATTTGGTCCACGAATAATGAAAACTTATGTGCTTATGGTCTTTTTGATAGATTAGCTCCACCCAGTTACAATCTGTTACAACCTGTGGATTAATGGCTGTCAGCCACCAACCAGGTGGAGTAGGAAGCTAGAGTGCTGCTACTCTGGGGAAGTCCCTCAAGAAAACAGGAGTAGGGAGAAACACACCACCTTCCAACATTTATGAGGACAGGAATTTATGAGAATAGGAATTCTGGTGAATAAAATCCTCCATTTCATTTCAAAATAATTTGAGAGCAGTCTGACAGGAATGTACCATAAATTATTAATACAGAGCTCCACTCTATTCCTAATAATGTATAAAAGACTTTTGCTAATCTCTCACAAACATATTAGCAAAAAATTAATAAATTTAAAGCCACTCTAAATATGCTTTTCCTCTCTCAAAATCTTACCACAACAATTTGCCTCACAACTCAAATTATAAATAATTTTAATAACAAACTTATTTTGAAGGAAGGGATACTAGAAATAAAACTGCTCTATCTGAAAGAACTTAATCAAAACTAAGAAGATGAATTTTGCTTACAATTTAATTATAAATTATAGTACTTTTAAAACCAAAAATTCAATCTGGGGAAATGATACTAATACAAGATTTATGAAGTTCACAAATATCTTATGGAAGCTATCTATCAGAAAACAAACCAACAAAGGCAGTAACAGATCTATATGATAGGTATTCAATGTACTGTTGAATTGTTACTAATAATGACTATATAAAACCTGAAGGAACTGAGCTTTTATTTATGAACATTAAAACCTTTAATTCACTCAGGGTTTTCATTTCAATAAAATACCTGAAACCACAAGGCTGTGAGTTTATATGTTGTGGTCTATAATAGAAATACTAGTTAGGACAGGAATTTACTGAGGTTAAATTGGTAGGATACTGAGAAATTATTCAAGTTGCTCAAATTATAACACATAGAGAATATTTTATCTAAAGTCCCTCAAAATTAATTCCTTTGTAAGAAATACACTTTCCTTAAATGAACTTTTTCATCTACAGTATGTCTTATTTAAACTACAGTGAGAATCCAAACTACTCTGCAACATTTGGCTAATCTATTTATTCAAAAAAGAAAAGTAACTTAAAAATAAGCAATATATAAATAGCACCTAAAGACCTGGGGAACTGTAAACAAAAGTTGGTTTTACCCTTCATTGAGCATCCAAATTAGAGGTTCAATACTGCTTTGATCTGTCTTCTTCTGTTCTCCTCTGGATGATCTCACCCACTTCCGTGACTTCAAATATCATCTTACGTGTTAGTTACTTTCAAATATGTGCTCCAGCCATCACCTCTCTCTTGCTATGTTGACCTGTATTTCTCTCTATGATAGGATAATCTCTTCAAGAGATTTATAGTTTCATAAAAAGATACAGGCATGTAAACAAATCTATAGAAGCATTATGATATTAGTATCAGTTCATAGAAGGTGCTATGAGTTTACAAAAGGGAAAGACAGAAAAAGCTTCATAGAGGAAATAATATTGCAGAAGATGTCTAGGGAAGGGAGATACAAAAAAGGAGGAAGACTGACATTATAGGGAGAAAGACCAGTAGGAGTTAAATTTCTAAATTATGAAGCAACCTGTAAAATAGTTCTCTAAAACTTGGGCCTTAGCATGCAAAGTGGGGAATGGCCAGAAACCAAGCACGGACCAAATCAGGAAGGGTATGATATGTCATACTTGGGAATTCAAATTTATTACATATTTCTTATATGTGTTATGTAGCAGTAGGGAAGCCTTATAGAGCTTTATAAGCAAAGGAGAACCAGGATTAGATTTGGATATAATGGGGAGGAGGGATGCTTTCCTATTTTAATCTCTACTGCCTTCTAAATGGCGTAAATTAAATTTGTTCCTCTGAGGCCCTGAAGAGATTTGGCTGTATGAGTTTGTGAGTGGAAAGCTAGAAGAATTGAACTGCTGTGCTTTCCAGAAGGAGAAGGAATTTCTTAGGACAATTGTAGGGAAATAGGACAGAAGTGAGAAAAACAGCAAAATGGCCAAAGGCAGTGCCCCTATATCTTCTATAAAGTATGAAGTCATATACACTTTGAGTGATTGGGCTTTTTTGTTTGTTTTTGGTAGAAAGTTAGCTTCATTTTGAGATCAGTCTCAGGGACCATACTCATAAAGCAGATGCCAAGGACAGAGAAGACTGTGAAAATGCTGTAACAAACACACTACCAGGTCACTCCCCAGGATCTTTGCCTCCTGGTGTTCATACCCCTCTGAGTATGGGCAAGACCTGTAATTTGTTATAGCTAATATAGCAAAGGTGATGATGTCACTCCCAAGATTACATTGTTCTACCCAGATTCAACCTAGAGACTCTCCTTGCTGATCTGATGAAGTAAGCAGCCATGCTGGAAAAGGCCACATGGAAAGGGATGATAGGTGGCCTCTAGGAACTATGGATGGCCTCTAGGTGCTAAAGGCAACCTCCAGACAATAGCTAGAAAGAAGCTGGGACTCTTAGCCCTACAACTGCAGGGAAATGAATTTGCCAAAAATCTGAACTTAGAAGCAGATTCTTCCCCAGTCAAGCCTCCAAATGAGAACAGAGCCCTGTCCACACTTTGATTGCAGCCAAGACCATGAGCAGAGGACTCAGCTCAACTGTGCCTGGACTCCTGACACATAGAAACTGTTAAATAATAAATATGTGTTGTTTTAATCCTCTAAATTTGTGGCTATTTGTTATAGAAAACTAACACAAATATAACAGCTCCCTCTATAGCCCTCCATTTCCCAAGTTTATAGATATTTCATAATCTGTTTCCTCCATCTGACCTCTGAGTTACATAAGTTTTAGGAAAAATCACTTTCAAAGCAGCTGGAGAGAATGGATGTGAGACTATAAGCAGGAGATAACAGCAACAGACGAGGAATGGTGAAGGCCTAAACTAAGAAAACAGCAGTGCCATTTACCAAGTTAGGAAATACATGAGAAGAACACATTTCAGGAAAAATATAATGAGTCTATCTTGGACATGATAAGTCCAAAGTGTCGTAGATTCTCCAAGTGAGTATCTAGTAAGCTTTAGTACTAACTCTGTGAGATGCTAGTTTTGATTTGGCAAAACTCATGTTTTTCTGGTCACAACCCTTTACAACCTGACAGTAACCTGCCCTTTCAGTCCTCATCATGCATTTTATACATCATGGTAGCTCCCCAAATGTGACATGCATATTCATAATTCCATATTTTCACTCATGCTGTTCACTTTAAATGAAATGCATTACTCTTCATATTTATTTATGAAAATCCTACTCACTTTTTAAAACGTCAGTATGCTCAGTTAGAATGTATGCTCCCTCAAGGAGGGCAGGGCTCTTTTTTCTATTCTCAGATATATCTCAAAAACCTAGAACAGTGTCTGTAACAGAGTATGTACTCTAATTTCTTGAATGAATGAATGGGTATCTTGAATAAAGCCATTCCTAATTCTTTCCCCAGTCACAGAATAAATACTAATGTAATCCATATTACATTAGTAATAGAAATAGAAAAGAAAATGTAAATTTGACAGGAAAGGTAATTAAAGGGTAGGTGTATATCTGAACTTTAGCTCTGTTTTACTATGGATCATTTGACATACAGTTACCAAGCATCCAGTTTATGCAATATATTATTGGTTATCCAAAAGCCATCCCCAGTCCCTTCTGCCTTGCCTCTCTCTAATTACAGAGGTGAAAGTAGATAATAATTTTCTCAGCCTCCTTTACAGTTAAGGATAGTCATGTGACCATTCTGGTTAATGAAATGCAAGGGGAAATCCACTAGATGGATGATTTGAGAAAGATATGTCTTTCCAGCATCACCAGGATGGCTGAGTGGTTAAGGCATTGGACTTAAGAGAAGACATGTCTTTCTTGGTTAAAGAAAAAAAAAAGAAGAAAGTAGAAAGCTCTATATGGTGGTGCCTCCTACTTTCTGCCTTTAAAAACTGTTGTGATGTTTGGAGTTTTGCATTCATCTGCAGCTATGAAGAGAAGGCAAAGGACATCACAGAGACACAAACCCAGAGCTCTGACATTCATTTACTAAACCAACGCCAGCAAGCACCTAATTCTTCTTATGTTAGACAAATAAATCCCTCTGGTTTAAGATCTATTAATGTCAGTCTGTTATTTGTAGCTGAAAATATTCCCAAACTACTAGAAGAGGAAAAAAAAAAATTCTGGCTAATAATACAATCCGGTAAATAATGCTATGTATAAGATAACTTTAGATAACTTTAAAAATGCCTATTTGATTTCTGAATCATGTTTTTGAAAGTAGCACTTGCGTGTATTTAAAAATACATATCTTAAGTTACAGTATCTAGCATGTGGCTGTGTTGTCATAGTCTTTACTGTCTCTTCTGTTAAACCTCATCCTGTGGATAACTGTGTCAAAAATGAAGAAATCATGGTTTCAATAGAGTATGTTTGTCAACTCTGAATTCAGGAATAGGCCTAATAAAATGAAAATTAAAGGTACAGAATAAAGTAAAAACGGAAATTAGGATTAGTGAAAATTCCAAGTTTATTTACTCAAAAGTTTCAGAGTAATTCTATTCCAAATAATAAAGCTGTATCTATACTTTTCAAAAAAAGTTAAGAAAGATTTTTGATCTATAGATGTTGCAAAAGACTGGAGTGGTAATGACAAAGCACATTACATAAGTCTGTGCCCATTAAAAAAAACTCAAAACCATTTACAGGACCATTTTTTAAAGCTGTCTAAAATGAGGACAAAAGCTGTCTAAAATAAGAACTCTATGCTTTTCTCTGTTAAACTTGCCAAATGTCAACAGGGCCTGAGTACTGTTTTAAATTGCTTTTATAAATGAGTAGTGTAGCCAATCGCTACTTCCTAGAATTTTTGAACAAAGGAAGCAAATATGCAATCAGAAACCACCAGTATGATAAATAATAACTTGGAGACTTTCCAATAGATTAACAAAGGAATAATTTATTAAAACTATTTATAAGAAATTTCATTAACTGGAACTGTTCTACATTAGTGAAATTACTCTACTATGAAGTAAATACCCTTCCTTCTTATTTTTTATTCTCAGACACTATTTAGTCAGGAAACTTGTAAGGTTAAGAAAGCATTGAGTGGGGCCTGGAGTGGGAGGATTCACAGATGAATAAGACAGAGGCCCTGCTCTTTAAGAAACTTTCATTGCAGAGTGGCAGCCAAACACATACTCTTAAATACAAGCAGAAAGCCTCTAAACTATATCCCTGATGGATATATTTTTAATATTTCTATTAAAATTAGGCTTATCAGAATCTAGGGGACAGAGGGCAGCCCAAATGAATGGCTTTATTTGCTTATTAAGAAGCTGCATTTAAATTTCATACCAGTGGAAGATCAGTATTAATCATTCTTCTATAAGAATGTATCAAATTTAGCCTGGGTGATCGTTGCAAGCACTAATAAAGTATCATAACAAAACAAAAGAAACGACACAATGGGGTCAAGCTATTTTTTTTTTTTTTACTTTAATTGGGTATTGCTGTTATTTTAAGGAGTTAAAGGCAATGGTGCCTGTAACTTATATGTTCCTTGATAGTGTCTTGAGAAACAAAAATGAAGAATTCCCTATCTTATCTCTTGGCAGTATTATGTTTGCAGTTATACAAAATACTTAAGTCAGATATATGCAGGTTGAATAATTCTTACAGAAATTCCTGCCAAAATTAAAAATGTTATTATGGGCAATTATCACTAAAAAGAAAATTAATCACATTTTATATTAGTTAGAACTGGAACTCAAAAACTGTGAGGCTGAAAACACATCTACAAAAAGCCTCATCTGAGACTATATTCTCAGCAGCTTTATTCATAATAGCCAAAACAATAGAAATAGTTCAGATGTCTATTTTTAGGTGACTTGACAAACTGTGATACTGTAGTGATTGAATAGTGACTCTCTAAAAGATATGTCCACCCAGAGCCTCTGAATGTGACTTTATTTGGAAAAAAAATCTTTGTGGATGTAATTAAGGATCTTGAGATCATGCCCCATTAGGGTGGGCACCAAATGCAATGATGCTGTCCAAGAAATAGAAGAGAACAAAAAGACACAGAGACACAGGGAAGAAGGCCCTGTGAAGACAGAGGCAGAGAGTGGAGTTAAGCTGCCACAAGACAAGGAATACCTGGAGCCACCAGAAGCTGGAAGAAGCAAGAAAGGATTATCCCCTACAGTCTTCAAAAGGAGCATACTCTTGCCAACCCCTTGATTTGGGGCTTCTGGCCTCCAGAACTGTGAGAGAGTAACTCTCTGTTGTTTTAAAACACCAAGTTTGTGGTAATTTGTTAAGACAGCCCCAGGAAACTAATATAGGCATATTAATAAAACTGTGTTATATTCATACAATGTACTACAACTCGGCAATAAAAAGAAATGAACTACTGATACCCTTAACAACATGGATGAATCTCACAAATAAGTTGAGTGAAAGATGCTATCCAACTCACTGTGTAATTTATATGAAGTTCAAGACTAACAAGAAATCATTTAATAAATGCTTGAATTAGGGGACTAACAGTTGGAATGAAGAAATGGATTCTAGGATAAATAAAATGCTTATTATTCACTCAGTGAAATACTATATAGCAATCAAAATGATCTGTGGATACCTACAACATGGATGAATGTCACAAACATGATGTTGAGCAAGAGAAGCAGGACACAAAAGAATATACATAGTTCAATTCCTTTCATATAAAGCTCAAAAAAGGAAAAAAAACCCATCAAACTAAGTTGTTTGAGGATGCATATAGAGGTGATTTAACAACGAAAAGCAACCAAACAATCATCAAGAGAGTCAAGTTAATAGTTACCTCCAGGGGGAAGAGAGGGCAATACAGAGGTTCTGGGTATTGCAATGTACTTTTTTTTTTTTGCCCTGGGTGATGGTGATTATGTGGTGCTGGCTGTGTAACTACATATGCACACACAGATATTTCTCAATATATATTTACCTATAGACATGAACGCATATATAAAATATATATACGCACATATGCACTTTTCTGTATGTGTTCTCCGTATATCAAAGTTTAAAGAGAAAAAAAGACTCCACAGAAACAGTTGAGTTATACATAATTAGGACTTAAATAGGGTATGTAGGGCAAAGCAGAGTACTTAGAACATGCTAGGTTCAAATCTTGATTCTGTTAGTTATTAGTGGTGTGACCTTGAAATTACCTCTCTAAACTTCCATTTTTATTAGGGGAGCTAACAGTGCTACTATTAGGATTAAAGTTTTGATCAGTCTCTGATTATTTTTCCATCACCTTTTCTGATTGACCAGCTGGGAGATCTCCCTCAAATTACTGTGCTCATTACATGCATTGTAATTGCCTGTGCTTTACTAATGGCCATGAGTGCCTCAACACCTTTATAGATCAAGTGGCGTGGGTTTTGCTAATACTGATAAATAAGCAAGTGGTGGATAGTAAGCTTTCTGCTCTGCTAGCCCTGTGGTTCTCAAACACAAGCATTTATCACAATCTCCTGGAGTGCTTGCTGAAATGCAGTTTGCTGGGCCCCACTTCCAGTTTCTAGAATATGCAGAATTTCTAACAAGTTTTAACAAATTCCCAGGTAATGTCATTGCTTCTGGTCCAGGCACAGCATTTTGAGAACCACCATTCTAGCCCAAAGTCAGAAAAACTGGCAAATTGAGCCCCCTTCACTGAAAAGAGGGAGGAAGGAGCTTCTTTGCCCTCAGGCCCTGCAAGTATATGAGGAAGAGGGAGAGAGACACTCTTTGCAGACACTTGGAAAGAGAGTGACTCCATCCACCTGTACAGGCCCCTTTCTCCTCTCAGGAGTCAGCTTTCCTGAGCTACAGACCTCATATGTCCTATAACTACCCTCTCCTATAGGGAACTTGTGGATGTTGTCAGAAGCACAGATTACCTCCAGGAGTCTCTGGTGGTTGCTTTTAGTCCCTGAGTTGCTCCAGTAAGGAACTGGGGGAAGAGGGAGGTCAGGAACATGTGTTCAAGCCATTTTTTCCCCCAGAAACTTCCATGAGAATTAAAAGGGATTTTTAGAAAAAACGTAGTGTCTGGAACATTAAGAGCACTTAATGAATGTTAGCTATTATTGTTACAACTTCAACTTTTTAGAGATGAGTGTTTGCAAAGATGGTTGCATCATGTACAAACACTACATGAGATGAACAGGTTTGTTAGGAAGGGAATAGTTTAGATAGGAACATTTTAACATTTATAAATGTTAACATCATGGTTTCAAGGTTAAAATTGGGAAATTTTATAAAATAGAGTTGGCAAGTAATCTGAAAGACAGAAGAGACAGCAGAAAGTTTCTGGAGCTCCTTTTGGGAAATACAGATGTGACCCAGATTGAGAGCTAACTAGCTAGAGCGTATCCCAAATACTAGCAGCTGGCTGGCTCATAGAGACTAGTTTTTGAGAGCAGGCAGTAAGCACACATTAAGCTTGTGATGTGCTTTGGCAAGAAGTCTTGACAAACTTCTCTCATTCTTTAAACACATGGTTCCAAAGTTGCTAAACAAAGTTCACTTTGAACCTTGACTTTGCCTCCCTAGGGGTGGAGGGCATATTTTGCAATGCCTCATTAAATATTTCAGGGTTTTGCTTTCTGCAAAAAACGTGTTCTTTTCAGGCAACAGTTTTAGTGTTTTTTGGGGACACAATCTTATTCTTCAATATTAGCATCTCAGCTATCCATTCCAACATTATTTTTATTACATACATTTTCAAATTACCCTGAAATATTTACATAGGTTATTACACAAGCCTTAAAAAAGCAATAAACAAAAAATCTATATAAATTTAACTGAAATTTACTAAAAATTATAGGGTATACATTTATTTGTAAAACTTCAGCAACCATTTTGTGGTTTGTTTTTTAAGGTCAAATTATGAACCTTTAGAAAATCTATATAGTTAATATCCTTGAAGTAAAAATGCAAATATTAAATTCGTTCCATATGATTCAGTTAAATTTAATTCAATATTTATTATTGTGTGACTGGTAAGTACTGGGGACAAAGAAGTGGACAAATGATGAGGTCCTTATCCTGGAGGAGTTCATAGTGGTTTTGGCCATGTATCTGACTATTTGTTTCCATGTCTCTCTCCTCCACTACTATGATTGTGTAGTCCCTAGAGAAGGAGGTGACTGACCCGCTAGTGAATCTGAATTTGCAGGTGTCACTGAGGAGGTGAACTTTGAGTTGGTTCTTGAAGGATACTACGAATTGAGATGAGGAGGTGAGGAGAGAAGGGCAGGACATTCTAAATGGAAATAACAGGGTAAGTGCAAAAGCACTGACATGGGAAATAATTGTTAAGATTGACAAGCACCTCTGTTTGACCATAGCTCCTGTGTTCATTTTGAGTGGGGTGAAAATGAGGATGGTAGAAAGTTAGGGTAGGCCAGATGGCAAAAGGTTCTTTTTCAGCTCTAAGGAGTTTTGATTTTACCTGTAGGTGGCTGGGAGTCATACAAGCTTTGTAAGCAGCAAAGTGACAAGATCAGATTTATGTTTTGACAACAACTTCAATGTCAACGGTACAGAAAGTGGATCACAGTGAACGTCCTTAGACAAAAAGTCAAGCTAGGGTACAGTCAAAACAGCTCCTAGGAGGCAGAACTCTGTCTACAGCTGTTTCCAAATATTTGATTCAACATAAGCCTTAAATTTTGTTTTTAAATTGTGATATAAAATGAAACAGTCACTGAAAATGAACTAAAACTAAAGACCCTACTCAAAGGTTTAAAGTTCAAAATAAAAGTTTAAAACTGAGGATATCAAAGGATTTCAGAAAAAAATACACACTGTTGCACATACAAACACACACATATTAGGTATCAGGTTAAGTAGTAAAGACAGGTTTCAGCACCTTTTCAGCAGCTCAACTAATTAATATAAAACCAAAATCTGAACCACTTTTGTGTGAGAGCAGAGGGAGTATGATTGCTGGGATATACTGTGGAACAATTAACTAAATATTTTATGAAAGAAAGTAGCAAAGAGATTAGGTTTGTGAATCAATCAATCTGAACTTTGAAGGGAAAACATAGGGAATAATATTAATAGTTACATATGAAGGATATCAATTTACATAACACAAAAAAGTAGTTAGGTAATAATTTTATACTATGACAGTCACAGGAAATGCTATCAAAGCACTGGGCAATATGCTACTTATTTATCATTATATAATTCAAGGAAATTAGATTTTGTAGAACTTTCACATTAAAATTCAGCTTTAAAAAAATATTTGAAAATTTTCAAAGATCAGTTGCATACACTAAATTTGGATTTCACTTCACTATGACAACATACAACTCACAGATTCGAAAAATCAAATATTAATTAAAAATTGTAGGCCAGGCATAGTGGCTCATGCCTGTAATCCTAGCACCTTGGGAGGCCAAGGTGGGAGGATCACTTGAGCCCAGGAGTTCAAGACCAGCCTGAGTAACAGTGAGACCTCCGTCTCTAAATAAATACAAAAAAAAAAAAAAATTGGCCAGGTGTGGTTGCTCTCACATGTAGTTCCAGCTACTTGGGAGTCTGAGGCAGGAGAATTGCTTGAGCCCTGGAGGTTGAGGTTGCAGTGAGCTATGATGTTGCCATGGCATTCTAGCTCAGGCAACAGAGTGAGACCCTGTATCAAAAAAAAAAATTGCTCTTATTTTACACACAAAATGAGTGATAGAAGAAATTATTTGATCAGATCTGCTTCTGTTATCATTAGCTTATCTCATGGAGTCTGTACAAAAAACCCAAAAAAACCCACCACAAAATTTGATTAAAATCTTTTAAAAAATGGCACAACAAACATCCATCAGAAAAACTCTGACACCAATTTTTTTTCCCTAAACATTAAACTAAACCCCAAACCTCACATAAAATATATTGCTTTTACTTTCTCCCACTTTTATTTTGTAAAATTTCAAACCTACTTTACTGTATGTAAATTATACCTTAATTATCATTAAGGCAAGTATAAAAAAAGCTTTACCCTAAAAAAAACACAAAAGTTTCCAAACCTACATAAAAGTTAAAAGACTAGTACAATGAACACTCGATTTACCAGATTAACATTTTGCTGTTTGCTTTCTCTCTGTCTTTTCCAGAACCAAGTGAAAGTAAGTTGCAGGCATCATAGACATCGTGACTATGATGTCTAAACACATCAGTGAAACTTAAGGGATATTTTGATAACCAAATTGTGTTACACTCAATCGACTCTTTCAAAAGCCATCCCAGAATAAAGAAACAGAAAGTGTGAAATGTAGAATGGATACACTTCATTATATTTGGTTAAAAATAATGCTGAAAAAGCACAGCAAATTTGTGGGAAAGGGAAGGATTATTCCATAAAATGACAGGATAATTGGCCAGCCATTTTGGAAAAAATTTTAAAAAATAAATTATTTAATAATTTAATTAATTAATTAAATTATTTATTAAAAATAATCAATTAAATCTTCATCTTACATTGTATATCAAAATAAAATAATAGTTTGTTCATTATTTTTTGTATTTACTATTTGCTTCAATTGATAAAATGATAAATATGATAAAATGATAAAATTGATAAAAATGTTTTGTATATTATAAATGAGAATCAAATAGATCAGCAATCCTCAGCCTTTTTGTCATCAGGGACTGGTTTCATGCAAGACAATTTTTCCATAGACGGGGGGCCAGGGGTGCGGAATGGTTTCCGGATGATTCAAGTATATTACATTTACTGTGCAGTCAGTAACCTCTCTGCTAATGATAATCTGTATTTACAGTTGCTCCCCAGTGCTGGCATCACTGCCTCAGCTCCACTTCAGATCATCAGGCATTAGCTTCTCAAAAGGAGCATGCAACCTACGTCTTTCACATGTGCAGTTTATAGTAGGGTTCCTGCTCCTACAAGACTCCAACGCCACTGCTGATCTGACAGGAGGCGGATCTCAGGCGGTCATGCGAGTGATGGGGAGCAGCTATAAATACAGATGAAGCTTCACTCACTTCCTGCTGTGTGGCCCACTTCCTAACAGTATTGGTCCATGGCCTGGCCAGGGTCAGAGACTGCAGAAATAGAGACGAATAGGGAGTAAAGGGAAAAATAAGTGAATAAATAACAATCTCTTGTTGGGTAAAACTTTCAGTCTTAGATACAATGGTGGACTAGTAAAGGAAAATACTTACTATATAACAGTTAATAATTTATACTTACTATATAACAGTTAATAATTTATATAAACTACCAATGTAATAAAAATCTGAAAGCTGAAAGCAAATTGGGCAAATATTTGTGAAAAGTATAATATAAAAAGTTCACATAAACCCATATAAAAACCGTAAGACCCTAATAAATAAATGGGCAAGAGAAATTTTTAAAAGTACAAAAGAAAGGGTAAATGACTTAGAAACATTTAAAGAAAATTCAATCTCACTGATAAAAAAATGCTGATTAATAGAGTTAATTTTTTTTTGGCCTACAACAAAGTTTTTTGTTTGGGCTTTTTATTTTTTATTTTTTTTTTTGCTTTGTTTTTTTTTTCTAGTATGCCTACTCAGTGTTATCACAAGCACTGTGAAATAGCCACTCTGCCTTGCTAATGGGTGACATTGTGAATCAGCAAAGTTCTCAATATTCATTTTGGGGACACCTTGCTGAGTAGAAATAATGTTTTATTTAGGCTTTTTGTTGTTATTGTTCAAGGACTGGGAATTCTATTCAAGCTCCACAAGATAATGCGGGGTTTAGTGTTAGAACCCACGGGACCTGGGAAGCACCTTGAACCAAAAGAGTTCTAGAGATCAATCTTATCTTCCTCTCATGACGTCTCTGATTCTCTCTGTAAGTCTGTCCCACTCTCTTCTCTCTGCTAACTACAACCTTTTACTTAATACATGGTTTCTGATTTTAAACATGTCCAGTGCAGATTAGCAAGGGGTTCTGTTCATCACCACTCCAGAATTGAGGCTGATGGAGACTCCACCTCAACAGTGCGATTCTTTGATCACTGTGGCAGGGGGAAGAAAATATGGAGAACCGTACAGTGGCACTTGCTCCTAAAACATCTGCCCCAAAGTGATAAATATTTCTGCTGCTCATATTTCACTGGCCATCTGGCACATGGCCACATCTAACTCCAAAGTGAATAGGGAAGAGCAATTTTACCAAATATGCAGAAGGAGAACTGGAATATTTGTGAACAGTCTTTATAATTTCCTCATCTACATCTTTGTATGCTTACTTAAACTTCTTGTAAACATTGATTAAATTTAAAGTTATTGTCCTTCACTATCCTTTTTTTAAATTAAGACACATCAGCAAACGTTACTGACATAAAATTATACAACTGAGCACAAATCTACAACTCATATGCATCTTGCTCAATTCGATGCCAATTAAAAGTTCAGATGCATGAGTTTGGCAAATTCTCTGTTGAGGCAAAACAGCTACTTATGCAACAAAAACAACACACTAACAAGTGTGGTGTCATAATACTGTATACTATTAGAGGTATTTTAAGCAGTCCTTGTAACTTTTAGTTCCTTTTTCTCTAACCTTTATATTTATGATAATTAATTACACTAATTGACTATTTAGTAGTTTAACACTGAAATAATTTTTTTTTTATTTGAAAGAAGTTTATTCTGAGCCAAATTTGAGGACCATGGCCCGGAGCCCCTCCCAAGAAGCCTGGAGCAAGTGGACTCGCTGTGGCTGGGTTACAGTTTGGTTTCACATATTTCAGGGAGACAGGGGTTACAGGTAAGGTCATAATCAATACATGAGGGGCATACATTGGTTTGGCCAAAAAAGGTGGGACATCTCGAAGCAGAGGGCTTACAGTTATAGGTGGGTTTAAAGATTCTTTGGCTGACAATTGGCTGAGAGAGTTAGGCTTTATCTAAAAGACCAGAAAGGAAATGCTCAATTTAAGGTAAAGGTGTGAGCACCAAGGAGGTCCAGACAGGAGACTCTTTCAAGTTAAGATAAGCATCTCCTAGGATGCTTTGAATTATGATGGGGGCTTTTCTATCTTTTAGGTGATGTTAATGCTACACCGGAATCATGTTGGGAAGTAAACCACATTTGGTTAACAAAACCTGCTTGGTGGGAATCTACCATCCCGTGAGTGTGACTCACGTGGCCTCCTTAGGAAGGAATTTTGAGTAAAAGAAAAAGATCAGAGTTCAGTCCTCACAACACTGTGGTCCATGCTGTCATCAGCCTGCGAGCTCAGCCAGCGGGTCAAGAAAGGAGAGAGGCCTTCTCCCTGGAGGAGCTGGCTGCAGATCCTTAGAGAAGGTCGACCTGCCACGTCCAAGGCGAGGCTGTGTGGTGCGAGGCCCCCATCGCCTGTCCCATACCGTCCCCCACCAATGGCTCCTGTCCCTTCTCTGTTCCCTCTGCAGCCTCCCACCTGCCCGCCTTGTCACGCTGGTGTCTCCCAGAAAGGGCTTCATCCAGATCTCTCTCCGGCAGAACACACCTTTCCTTCTCCTCTTCCAAAAAAAAAAAGGAACATTTCATAGTCTGGACTGTGAGCGCCCTGCAGAGGGACACCCAGCACCGCCCATTCCGCCACTCCCTTGTTCCCCTGGGCACCGTTATGTCCTTGCCTTCACAAGAGACAGGGCGGAGGCAGGTGGAGGAAGCCGGGCCACCTGGGCAGCTTCCTAGGTCTGGCACTGAGGAAACAAGTGCTTCTTTGTGAAAACCCGAGGCTGCTACTGCGACAGCTGGGACTGACCCTGAAATAAATTTTTTAAAAAGTCTACTACTTTGTACACTTAAAATGGAGTCTTGGTTGTACGTAGGTACAGTTGGAGCACTATGTATGTACTCTCTGGACTACTTTGACAGAGTAGGTTTTTGAATGTAACAAAATAAGTCAACTTGAGTGGTAATATATTTTGGGAAATCAGCTCACTACAAATTGTGACTGTAAACATTGTACTGTA
>CAUYRT010024694.1:0-47782 GCA_963574885.1 Lepilemur ruficaudatus
GGGGTTTTTTTTTGAGACAGAGCCTCACTCTGTTGCCCTGAGTAGAGTGCTGTGGCATCAGCCTAGCTCACAGCAACCTCAAACTCCTGGGCTCAAGCAATCCTTCTGCCTCAGCCTCCCGAGTAGCTGGGACTACAGGCATGCGCCACCATGCCCGGCTAATTTTTTCTGTATATAGTTTTAGTTGGCCAATTAATTTCTTTCTATTTTTAGTAGAGACGGGGTCTCACTCTTGCTCAGGCTGGTTTCGAACTCTTGACCTTGAGCGATCCACCCTCCTCGGCCTCCCAGAGTGCTAGGATTACAGGCGTGAGCCACCACGCCTGGCCGCCAATGACATTTTATAATGGCTGGAAAACTGGGCTCAACAAAGTAGGCAGTTCAACTATTCTCTTTCATACCAAAGATTGTATTAGTTTCCTGTGACTGCTGTAACAAATTGCCACAAACTTATCGGCTTAAAACAATACACATTTATTCTCTTATAATTCTGGAGGCTGAAAGTCTGAAATCAGTTTCAATGAGCCAAAATCAAGGTGTTGGTGTTATTGAAACCACAAGGGATTTCAGCCTAGGCCTACGTCTATTTACTCATTACACAGATAGCCAATTATTGAGACAAGGAAGAGTGCCAAGGAAGAAAGGAAATTTTAATATGAAAGATGTCTTGTGGAAAGAACAGCAGAAACAGCATCAAATCCATCTCCTCAACTAAAGGAGAGTATGGGCTGTATAAAGAGGAGAAATTACATGCATTTTGGCAGGTTTTGTTGAAATTAACAAGGGGTTACATGCATGGGGCAGGTTGCCCTGATGGATGGTAAGTCTTGGTGTCAGGAAGTCTGCCCAGGGGCTTTCAGAATCTCAAATTCTTTGTCTTGCAGAAAATCCACCATTTCTGAGAAACAACTCAAAAGTTCAAATAGTTAAAGGTAGAGGATTATTAAAAAAAAACATATAGGGGTCATTGAAATTTGTTCAAAGAGCTGGTTACATTGGCAGGGTCATACTCCCTCTGGAGTCTCCAGGAAAGAGCCCACCTCACCTATTCCAGTTCCTTGTGGCTGCTGGCTGGCATTCCTTGGCTTGTGGCTGCATTACTCAAATCTCTGCCTCTGTGGTCACATAGCTGTCTCTTCTTCTGCCTATGTCAAATCTCCCTCTGTCTCTCTCTTCTAAGGACACTTGTGATTGCATGTATGGGACACTCAGAAAACCCAGAATAATCCCCACATCTCACGATCCTTAAGTAAATCACATCTGTAAAGTCTTTGCCATATAAGGTAACATTTAGAGGTTCCAGGATTAGGACATGGTATCTTTAGAGGCCACTATTCAGCCTAGTACAAACCCCAAAATGCTGTTTTCTAATCTGCCCAAAAGCTTTCACTAAAAATGGTCAATTTTGTATCCACTTTGCAATTTGCTTTAATAAAAGCTGGATGAACACAACCTAATTATTTATGTGCAGCGATGACGTGACTACTGCACACCCATCACTGATTACTGTTCAGCATTTTGGTAGTGAGATGCAGGTTTCATGTGCTTACATTTCCACATGGTCGCCACTCCGCTCGTGTTTCCTCAGGATCTCAGATACCACTTTTGAGAGGATGATTTCTCACCTCTAAAATGGTAATAATGCTGTTATCCCCTAAAGTAACTTATTTCTGATAAACCTGGCAAGTAACAAGGAGTCTTCAGGGACTTCCTGCAAGTCTAGAGTGACCAACTAGCTAGTCATGTGTCCAAAGGAAATTTTTTAACTCATGGCTGCACACATACAACAGTTGTTCAAAAAATTATTTTCAACTAATCAGTGCTTCTAAGTTGGACTTTCACAAACTTTACACAGCATACAAACTGGATGTGTAAAGAGTACAAAGCAGTAAAACAGTCATCTAAATTGTCTCAACATGTTTTATTTATATCTAAAATTTATTGACATCATACAGAATAGTTGTAGATTAATGATAGATTCCCAATATTCCTAGATTATTTTCTTCAAATATGCAAGTACCCTAGTTTAATTTACATTCTCAACCATGAGGGAGGAAAAAAAAATATGATGCACAAAGCTGTCTTTGTCTACTGCCATCCAGTGGCCAAATAATCATATTGCATATACATATTATTAATAGAAAGTTATAAGTCACACTGGGTTGGCAATTGAGTCTACATACTTGCTTTTATGATTCAGGAGTATTAGCCTAAAATCTGAACACACAAAAGGAAAATCAAAAAAGTATTATTCCTAGTCTTACTATTAAATGTTACTTTTGTGCTCAAGTTTTAACTAATGTAATAATAATAGTAATAACTTAATTACACAGGATTTGTCTTTCATCTTCAAATAATATTGTGCTCAACAAAAACTCAAACAATATAATTTTTTTTAACTGAACCAATATTAAGATGGATAATTTACAGTTATAGTTTGATCAACAGGACAGAATCTTGAAATCAGGGTTCTTTTAAAAAAAAATCCCTAGGTCATATAATGGTGGTCCTCATATGGCACTCCCTTGCCCTATATTTATTCACATACATATTTTCTTTCTTTGGCCAAAGTGTAAGCGTTAAGGGAGCAGAGACTATGCCTTAGGTTTAACTGTTTCTGCTCTATAGTGCTTCATCTAGCTAGAGCTTTGCATGCAGTCAGTATTCAATAAATACTTGTTGAATAAATGAGTACTGTGTATGTTTATTGCAGTTGGTTTTTGTGAAAAGTAGTAAACTAAAGAATCAAAACATTACAGGCCATGGTGGCTCTTCCTAAAATATTTAAATAATCCCCCATACACTGTACTTAAACTAAATTCCAAATAGCTCTCACTGTATTCTAGTTTTTTTTTAATTAACAAATGTTTAAAAATCCTTTAATTCCATATTTAGCGACTTTGTCAATGAGGTTTTTGTTATAGCAAATGAATATTTTTATATTCAATAACAACTCTCTTGTTTTATCCTCCGTAAAATATCAGAAAGTGTAAACATGTTCCTCCATAGATAAATTTATAAGCAGAATGAAGATGCATTAATTTTTCCTTAAACTTCTGTAGTCTATCATCCAAACTGATTCTTAAGCCTTGTTTCCTGATCCTTAATTTACTTCAACCTCTTTTTATTTTAACCCTTTATTATGTAGCATGAATTTTGTGCAAAAGTACTTAAATACTAATGCTGGAAAGGTATACCATAAGGATCCATTCTAGTAGGAGTAATGTGTGAAGTTTTGTTGGTTTTTGTTTTTGCCTTTTTTTTGAGACAGTTGAAAATTCTCCACATTTCATTAATATTAGTCAAAAAATAACCCGAAATATCAAGCTTAAGCCTACAGTGGCAGTATAAAAGTATGCATCATCTTGGGATTCTCAGCAAAGTCTTTTGGAAACATACAACCAGTTCTTCACACCAAGCCACTGCTTATAACAGGTATGAAATCACTTTGCCATATTAAAAGTACTTAAGAAATATCACGTATTATTGTCATGCACCCACAAGCATGAATCCCACTAAATTCAAAACCATAATACATAGTTATTTACTTCCTGTTCACTGTGCATGCATTTCATGCAAATATGTGTTTCTTTATTGCCTTCCTACCTCTGTGTTTCTCCACATGGATGTTGTGCAAGCTGCTAAAGATTAAAGTGTCCCCAAATTAATTTTCTATCTCTGTGACTTTCTCTAATCCGCTCTTCCTCTTACGTTCCCTATCCTGTTCAATAATATAACAACCATCCAGACAATTAAGGCAGAAACCTGACAGCTATGCTACATTAAGAGTTAAAACAGAATTCTCCTGTTTGCTTACGATCTGATAGTAAGAGGGCTCATGTAGCCCAAAGATCTGATATTAAAAGAGGACACTGACTGATTTCCTGATTCATCAAACCTTAATGAGCTTCTCCTATGTGCCAGCCAGTGGAATGTGCAATAAGGATGCTCAGTTGTATTAAATACAGTTAATACATATATATCCACAGACATCAGATATGTAAATAAACCAGCACTATTGTAGGCTTTATAATAGAAATGTGGGATAAATAAAGGAGGAGCCAATTCTACCTGGAGAGGGTTTGGAGTCAGGAAAGTCTACACAGAGTGATGTAATTCCTCTATCTAAAATGCGATACCTGATCTGTATGTTCACTTAACACTTCATTCAAAAACAATTCTGATGTGTCTGGAAGAACAACAACAAAAAAGGATTACTACTTGCAAGAAATTCACCATTGAATGAATAACCTAATATTTTAAAAACTAATTATTTCACACAGTTATTTACCAAATTGGAACATTTACTTTAATTACCAGTGGGATCAACCATTGTAGACCTCAAGTAGTGAAATAAAAGGACAATTCTGGGGCTCAGTAAAGAGACAGAAGAAGAACATGTAGATGTATGGGTCATTTACACGAAGTAGCAACTGACCCTGGATAAACTAAGATCTTTCAGAGAGGAGCAGTAAGAAAAGAGTGGGAAGTCTGAGGTCAGAGCCCTAGAAAACATACCAATATTTATAGGACAGACAGGAAGACTCAGCCAAGGAAACGAAAAAAATAAAAGAGTATTCAACAAAAAAAGTATGTATGTGTTCAATGTCATATTTCTATAGCTATAAATATCCTCTCATTTTAAAAATATTATGTTTCGTCCTCCAAAATGTGGCAATTGATAACTTGATAGGTTATACTATGACATCATTTTCATCTTGGAATGTTCTTTTTTATATATTAATAGTATTCCCATTACATTCTAAAAATCTTTCTTACTTCTTTCCATATTCATAATGACAACAGGGAAAGAATAAAACATAAACTATGCTTTTTTAAGGCTTTCTCCCACTTGCTTCTCCAAAGAACCTGCAATGAGTCCTGTGTTAGTTTTGGCTTCATTTCCACCACCATTTCCAACTTGTCATTCCAGAGTAGTTCAGACAAAGCAGGAGCAGCATCAAGGCAAGCGGAGAGAACATTTCAAGGAGAGATGGGCCAATCTCCAAGGAGATTACAAATCCTAGTGAACTACCCCAGAGCAGATCAGTGGAGCAGTGGGGACGATTTCAAATCGCAATGCATACAGGAGAGGAGATGAGGTAGAGACACTGAGTTGTGGTGAGATCAAGGAGGTGTAAATGATGATAAAGTGAAGAGAAACAGAAAAACAACTTGTGTATGTTGTGGGACGGTGAGAAGAAACTTGAACATACTTGCTGGCTGAAGGGATGGAGCCAATAAGATAGGAATGTTTAAAGACAGATGAGTATTAAACTCTGTGGATTTAGGTCATGGAGCTAAAGGAGTTAGAGGTGGAATCGTGTAAAAGAGAGGGACCAAGAGCACAACACGCAGTCTGACTTTGTAATTTCGTATGGCTGCTTTTATGCTGTCATGCAGAATTGAGTAGTTGCAACAAAAACCATACGATCTGAAAAGCCTAAAATATTTACTATCTGGCCCTTTACAAAAAAAGTCTGCCAACCCCTGCCTCTGATCCAACCTATTAACTATTTTTTCCAGCTTAAGTATGAAAGTTTGGTAGATGTGTTTTCTGTCTTCGTTCAAGTTATTGAGGATTCTGTACCCAAAAGGGTCTAATCCAAAGCGCCAGTAAAATCATGGTTCACCTCCTTCTTGACTAACACAAATCTATGAGTTACCACTAGAGGAGTGATAATAATAGTTTATTATCATCAAAGCTACAATCATTATTTTCCACAAGGTTTTCATAGTAAATAGTGTCAATTTCTGGTTGAAATCCATATATACTTAAGCTAATACCATTTCTAGCTTATGAACCTGGTAAACTCAGACACATAATCTGAACTTTCTTTATGGTTCAAGGACAATATGTTAAAAATCAACAACTTTACTGAACTGTAATACAGTAATTCCCCAGTGACATTTAGAGACAGGTTAGAACTATTTTCACCTTATTCAGTAAGAAGCCTAAGCCAGCTGGGTTTGCTTAGGTCTTATGGATGCTTTTCAAGGCCTAGAAATATAAGAGGAGGCAGGAAAACTACCAGCTGTCATTTCTCAATGCTAATAATGTGAATAACTCAAACCAATCCTTTTCTCTATTCTAATACCACACTCCTATTTGCTGTCGGTATGAGAGCCACATGAAACAGCGTGACAGAATAACATGGAAAGTAAAGACACGTGATCTCTCAGTGTCTACCACATGATCCTTACAAACTCATTTGCACATTTTTGTGACACTGATTTTAGCTTTTAAGTGGATTTGTTGCATATTTGTTATTTCATTTGGTTGCACTTTCTATAGCTGAGGTTGCTGACTAACTTTTGTAAAAGTAAGTGGTTGCTATATTGCTTATTAAATGTTTTAAATGCAAAACTTGTCAGCATCTTCTCATAGTGGGTGTGAAATAAATGAGCTGCATCAGAACCAATGCAGCTCATTTAACGCCTGCTCAGAGGTCACACCCAGCAAGTGTCTCTGAACTCCTTCAGTCTGGAGAAAGAATGCTGGACTTCAAATTTTAAAAATAAAGAATCCTAATATATACAACATGGTGACTATGGTTAATAACAATGCATTGGATTCTTAAAAACTGCTAAGAAAGTAGATTTTAAATGTTCTCACTACAAAACAATGATAAATATGTGAGGTAATGGATATGTTAATTAGCTTTATTTAGCTGTATGACAATGTACACATATTTCAAAACAACAAGTTGTACATGACAAATATATATAATTTTTATGTCAACCAAAGGTAAATACATAATAAAATAAAATTTTAAAAGAAGTCTAATATATGAGGCTTCAAATCATGTTTGCCTTATTTTATAGGCAAAACACTTCATTCAAAACTGTCTTCATAAATACACTTTACAAAAAAGTGCTCAAGTTCCAAACCTAAAGTCTGAGAAGAGATCACTCCTCATAATGAAAGACAGCTCACATGCCTGTGCTATGGTGTTTCCACAGACCTCCCCTGCCTCCTAATCACACAAAAACCACTAAACTGCACACCCCACAAATCACAAAACTATACAGCATTAATCTATCAATTTTAAAGCTAATACATAGATGTCAGAATTCCAGGGTGTAGATGAGGGAAAAGATATATTATTATATGCATCATCAACACTTGTAAGAAACAAGGCATCCTTCATTCTTGTTCTGGGGGAAAAAATTCAGAAGAAATTATTTCTTCTTGTATGTGCACTTGTGCACACTGAGGGTGTCCTGTGGGCTCACTCCTTTATTTCTGACTTACATTTGGTCCTAAAATACTGTATGGGAAGGCAGAACATTTTTGCTTTGACCGTTGTCTTAGATTCTCTTCTTTTTGCTATTATATACTATCCCCCTGTAGCTTTTTGCTGAAACTGTCCCTCAGGTAAAAGTTAATCTAAAAACGTTCCCTTTTAAATTGCATTAATTCTGAAATGTAGACATTCGAAATACCTTAAAATGTTGTCAAACACTAGCCAGGTTACTTTTACCACTTACTTTACCTTACTGGGACCTCAGATACAGTTAACAAAATAATATCTGTCGTGCTGAGCTGCAGAGAGACAGCCTAGGTGAGGGGACCTCAGGGATACCATGAGGCACTAGGCACTGAGGATTTGGAGCTTTTGGACTAAGAAAGTCATTCATATCCTTCACTATCACATTGAAAATGAAATAATTCAGTCTTGTCCGTGTCCCACAGGAAGTGAGGGCATAGGAAGACTGGCTCTGAATACAGTACTGGCCTGGCTGACTCCTCAGAAATTCAAACCCTCAGCATTCAAACACAGAATGGGTCACATTTCCCTCCAAATTAAATCTTTCAATGGCTTCCCGCTGCCCTCAGCATAGTGGCCAAACTCGCTAACATTTCTGCTCATGCCTTTCACTAGTGGACACTTGCTCACCTGTATTCTCATCTCAAATTTGGCAAGTGCCGTTCTCCCCACTGCGAAACTCCTCCCTCCTTCCTGACTGCCCTCAACTTCTTAACTCCTATTTACCCTTCATTCTTCAGTTTAGACACCACTTCCTTCAGGAAGCCTCTCCCAATCCCTCAAGTCTGTATTAGGTGTTCCTGTGAATTCCCACATCTGAGTGCATTTCCTCCATTAAAACACCTATCACACTCTAAAGAGCTTTCACACTTTAACTGCAAAATACTCTTTTTTAAAAATAAAAATCTTATGATGAACTCAAGTGTGTGAGACAGAAGTGTGGACGTACATGTGGAGCTGTTCTGTTGATGAAAGGGTGGAGACCCTCATGCTACATGGGTTCAGCCTCCTCAGTACCGGTGCACTGATCTCTAAGGCACTCGTAGAGAATCTTAGCACTTTCCAGAATACATCTGCAAGATACATACAATACACTGGAACTGACTACTTACTTGTCTACATTTTCCACTAGACTATACATGCCAAGAAGGCAGGGACCATGTATATTTCATTCATATTGTGCTAAATAACCAAGCTTCCAGAACAGGGTATGGCAGATGGAGATGCAAAAAAATAATCATTGAATAAATGAGTAATAGTTACAGCAGGGGTGAGCAGCAGAGCTTGGGATAAAGAACTATTTGTGTTACCTTTTACCTTTGTTTTTTTTTTTTCTGGACTTATAGTGATATTGTTTATTATTTTAATAGATTTAGGGGGTACAAGCTGAATTCAGTTATATGTGTATATCTAATAGTGTTAAAAGTCCAGGTTTTTAGTGTACCCATCACCCAAATAGTGTACATTGTAACCCATAGGTAATTTTTCATCCCTCACTCCCTCCCACTCCCCCTTTTGGGTCTCCAATGTTCACTAGACGACTTTGTGTGTTTAGAAGACAGTCCCAATCAAGTAAAAAATGACCTTAAAAGAAAAAACCTTGAAAGAGTCCAGGTAGCTCAAACACTCACTCACTTCCACCCAAATCATGTCGATCCTTTTGTGAAAGATCAATGTATTTCCTAAACGACATGGCATAGATGAGTTAGAAACGTCCTACGCCTGGTTCACCTAGAAGATTTTCCTATTTTAATAAAAGGAAGGATTTTATTAAGGTGTTCCGGACCTGCCTTTTTACACTGATCAGATTATTTTAGCAAAGAAAGTTCAAGAGTAAGTTCCAGAAGGAAGATGATTTACATGATGACTCAGCTCTCAAGGACAAAGACAGAAATACACATATTCTTCTAGACTCTTAAAATGATGGGGCTCTGAGACCACATATGCTCATTGTCTCCTGTGACAGCACGCTTGCACTTATGGCTAGTCATTAGAGATCAGTGACTGTGGGCTCTGCTCCATTGTTTGAATAATTGTTCTGAAACAATACAGGTTTGCTTTCATTCACTTAAAGGAAAATCCTGTAGACAAAAATTACTCTCATTCAATGAACTCACCAGGGTCATTAATGTAACTCAAAACCTAGTGGCATCCTCCAGACATCTGGCTAAACTCTTTTCTTTAAAAGAATCCTATTAAATAGTATTTACCTACAGTGTCAGGTCAAAGCCATGTTGCATTTAAAATATGTAATCACTGCTATGCTTTATAAGATTATGAGGCTTTAATACCCTTAGAGTTGAACAAAAAATATAAACACAGAAGAACATAAGATTTAGTCACTAATCTGATTCTTAGCTTTCAGGTACTTTAAAAAATAATTTGTTTGTATTGCCCTTTGTTTTGTTGCCTTTCCTATAAGCTCTGATCTTTGCACTAAAGTCAATGAGCTGTCATCAAAAATGACAATAGATAGCCACATTATTTAAGAAAGGAGTTTGATTACTTTAAAATCTAAGACAGCACAATTACTAAAACTGCAAGCCTATCACTTGATAATGATAATATAATAGATGATTCAAGTACTGGTGTATTATCCAAACAGAACTAAATTCAGAATTGTTTATCACCAACACCCATACTTTCTGAAAGCTACAAAAGATCAAGAAAATGAAGAGTACATCTGTATTCTTAACCCTCCAGGCAGGAAGGTCTATCTAGTTAGATTTTAAAATAAGTAAGTAATACTGACAGTTAATTGCCACCTTTACACTTCTTGATCCACACTCTGAGCAACACTTAGTTGTGGCCAGTTATTATTACAAAAGCACTGACTGCATAGGCACTAAAATAAGAATATGTGGATGCTATTGGTAAATAAAGATATAGGCACAGAGATTTGGGCACAGAGAAAATCTTTATTTGCTCTGTGCCCAGAGGCAGGAATGAGTATCAAAAATAATTCAGTTTGAACAAGATTAATAAATAATAAATATGATATAAGAAAGTGTAAACATTCTATTAAGTATTGTGAATTACTATATTTTATTATTTCTTAGCTATAGAACCTCATTTTCTCCCTGAGAGAGAGGCCAAATTCAACCACCCTCCACCACTGGGCCACCTTTAGCCATTTTGCAGGTAGGAGGGCTCTGCAGATATCCCTTTAGAACAAGAATACATTGTGATGGAAGGTTTTGGAAGGCCAGGAGAGAGCAGCAAGAAGCCTCCTACAATGGGTAGAATGAAATCATCACTTAGTAACCCTAACACTATGTTATGTCTACCTTCTTTCTTTGCTACTCCAGTTATCTGAAGTTATTCGGCACAGTAGATCAAAAACAAGTTGTTTGTATCAGGCTGGACAGGATCCAACATACCTCATGACCTGGACAGGATACCTGTCCTCTTTGTTCCCTTCCTGACCTCAACATTAAGCAGCACCTAACAAGGCTGACAGAACAAATGGATGGCATTCAAGCGTGAAGACATGTCCATCATCAGACAATGGTTTCTAAAACTTCTATTCAAGAGTCACATCTAACTTTTCGTTGTGATTTCCTACCATTTGCATTCTGAGAGCCAGATTTTTGTAAAGATCCTAAATTAATGTTTGGAAACTTCTATTTTCCATCTTTCCCCTGATTATATTACATGTCCATATTCTTCTCAACTTTATATAGTATCTTAATCTGATAGTCAAATGTGCAAGAATATTGTCTCCTTCAATGAGCCATTAGGGAAATTTGGGAGAGCACGTTGTTAACGTTTGGAATCAGAACAAGATTTTAATTTAATAAGTTATTATTTTCTCTCTGTCAGCTCAACTATTGCCATTAAGATTTTCCGGATGTTGTCTAGCCTTTTTTAAAGACTTTTTTTATTCTTATTTTTTTACCAAGACTCTATGGCAATGTTTGTCAACGTTTTTCTCACTATCACTAACCCATCACCCCAATAAAGAGCCTTTTTAGACTTTTTTTAATCACTCTCCCTCCCTATGAACGTTAATAACCACAAAACAGTGTATCTGTTCATATATGCTAGCCCTTTGCAGAAACACAAACCATTACAATATCTAAGATTTTTTTCACCCCTGAAGATCCAATTTCACCCTCTTGGGGACAATACTGCCCCTGGAGAATGCATGCTTATTTAAGAAAAAGTTGCAATTCTGAATTTCCCAAACTAACAACTCATTACGATTGTCAACATTTTTTACTCTACATAAAACAATTTTTTATGTCCAACTACCTTTTCCTCCTTCCTAATCTTATTTGTAAAATGACATTGAGAAAAATATTGAGCAATCAGATCTAATCAAAATGTGTGTGTGTGTGTGTCTGTGTGTGTGTGTGTGTGGACTATCAGAGTAATTGCAAAATAGCTTCAACTAAAATATGAATAAGTAAGAAATCCAGGGTAGTTTTTAAAATTTTGATAAAACAATGCACTTTCCATACAGCATAGACAGTATAGAGTTTTAACAATGGAAACCAAGTTTAGATTATTCCCTTCAAAAAAAAAAATGCTAAACTGCATGACTTGTTGTTAGTCAGAATCTTGGGTTAAATGGGCAATGGTTACATACTTTTCATTTTCTGTCCTTGACTTCTTGTAACTGATACTTGGGAGGCTAAGGATTACAAAATTATGGCTATGAAGTCATGCAAATTATAAGTGGAATTTTACTTTATGCAGTTAAAAGGACATATAAAGTACAAACATGAACAAAGCCAAAAAGTCAACTAGGAGAAGATCTGTCCCTAGTGCGAACATTAAAACATGAAACAAAACCATAAGAGTTTGGTCTTGAGCCTAAACCTTTTCTTAAGTTTAGTAAGAAAATTTTGTGCCTTAACTAAGATAGAGGGTTATCAAAAATGTGTTGCTATAATATTTCATATAAAAACACAATTATAATGTAAGGTGACTGTGGCTTCTCCGGCCACACACCTACACCACTGCAGGTGACTTGTGCACACTGAAATCCAGTCTATTTGTCAGTGGAAAATATAATAAAGTTTTGTTTTCCCTTCAAAGTCCAAAAGTCCTTCAGTCAAGTCCAAATTAAGGACATACGAAGAAAAAAACTTGATAAGGCGGTAAGATAGCTAATATGAATTTACCAAGTAAGACAATCAAACGTTGCCAGCTCAAACAGTGAAGCCATCAAGAATAGCTTGGTGGTCTCCCTGAAGGATGTGTTACAACTTCAAGGAGGCAGGAGAGAAGGATACTGATGTAGGAAGAAACAAAAACCAAAAACCTATCGGTCAATTCAGGTACATGGCAGAAACAGCTGCAAATTGCTGGGAACATCGGCTGCAGTGGGAAATTGAAGGATAAATCAACTTGAGATGTAGGTGGAAGCCCCAGAAAGTAAACTCAACTTAGAGTCTCTGGACCCAGTGACCTAGGTGTTCTTCCAGAGTAAAGGAAAACAAACAAGCTTGCTTGAGACCTTTCTTAGGACAGCTGTCTCAAGCTTTGCTCCTTGCGAACAGCTGGAAAGCCTTCTATGCAAGGAAACTAGCAGCAGAAGCTCTACCACCCTGGTTCCCCTGTGGTAGAGATGAAACCCCAGAAGTTCTAGTCTCCTGGCTTCTGAGTTTCTGAACTCCAACGAGAAAGTCACTTAGGGGACGGAAATGGCAATATGCTTACTGCACACCGCCATCTCCTAAAAATAAATAATACATAAATAAATTCTCACTCTGTTCCAGATACAACTGCTGGACTGAAACGCATCATTTCCCCTTCCCCACTAAACAAATAGTAACAAATAAAAACAAAAATAAGTCGCCCAGAGACAGCCACTTTTAAGTCCCTCCACCTATCACAAGTTTAAAAGGTTAAGAGCCTGACCGAAGGGCGGCGCAGCCTGCAACTTTCTCCAACTCCGGGATGAGGCACCGCATCCTGGTATCAGAGACCCACTGGACACCAAAATGACTTCTCAAGGGCGCAAAGAGATGAGCCACCTGACTCATCCTATCTCCTCCAGCATGCTGCGTCCCACATCCCTCAGTCCCATTACGGAAAAAGCCCATTCCGGGCTTTCTCAGGACTGGGGACAGGCACAAGACCTCCCTCCCCAGACAATGCATTCAGCCCGGGTTCATATGGAAGATTCAAAAAGAAGGGGGGGGGGGGAATCCCAGAAAGAACAATGACAACAACAGCAAACACGAGTATCGTTTACATTAAAAAATAAAGTGAGTCTCTTACCATCTCGCCTGAGGTTGGCGTTGCGCAAAGCTTTGATGGATGCGCTCTGCGGAGTTGCAGAAGTGTCCCGATAGCTGCAAAAGTTTACGCAGACTAGAGTGTAGACGAAGATGAGCCGGTGCATTTGGGATTAGCCACCTAGGGACAGCGTCGCTCCAAGAAAAAGCCGGGTTCCGCTGCCGGGCCGGACGCCGCGCCGCCCTGCGCTCTCGCCGCCTGCGCTCGCCCAGCGTGGCCCCGGTGGCTGTGCTAATTGCCGAGCTCGCCCCAAACTTCCTGCATGCTTAACTTTCTGAGCGCGTGTGGGTGCCGCACTTCCTTGTGGTGCTGAGTTGATAAATGGTGACGGGACAAACAACAGGTTGACGTTTGTTCGCCCCCTCCGGTGGCCAGCAGCTGCAGCACAGGCTGCAGGGGGCGGGCGGCGCCGCGTCCGGCGGGGCGGGCGAGCCGAGCAGCCGCGTCCTCTGCCCCAGGCGACGGCCCGTGAGCTGCGCGCTCTCAAGCTCGGAGCGGCGGCGCGGGCACCCCAGCTCCCCAGGCCCGGCCCCAACCTGCTCCGCCACTGAGCATGCCCAGTTTGACAGTGGGCCAGGGCTCTTCCCACCGCCCTGGGCTTTACCGTAGTCGAAGGACCAGAAAGAAAGCGGGAAACAAGGTGGCCAGGAGGAAGTGGGAGAGGGTGGAATCCCGGGACGTCTCCAAACGTGACTGGCGCATCCACCCACAAGGCACAGCGCTCGCCCTCATGGTGGTGGGATTCGGTGACGAGGCCTGGAGTTGGGAGTGTTTGTTTTACAATAACCAAAATAAGAGTTTACTGAGGCAAAATTTCACTATGAATATAGGGGGGAAAACTGCAATCACCGAGGAGCTCGATTCTGAGCTTTCCTTTGGGCTCCAGACAGTGTGACCTGAGGTGAGTTAAGGGTAATTTCTGAGGGGAAAAAAATAACCAGTCCTTCCCTATCTCACGGGGCTGTAGACGTGAGGGGCCCGTATGGTAAAGTGTACAATATGTGCCCCAATAAATGCTCATTTTACTTTACTTTTTTTTAATACCCTAGTCTTTCCCCTGGCACGCTGGAAGGACAGGACAGAGTGGAGTTGCGCACTGACAGACACACTGGGCAAAGGGAGGAAGTTGCGAGATAACAGTGCGTCTCTTTGCTTTCACAGCCCATAGGAAGAAGCAGGGGCTACTCAGGCTTTTGGGAGCGTCCCTACTTTCAGTGTCTGGAAGCTCCAGTCCAGAGGAGCTGCCTCTGGTTTCCAAGAACGTCTACGTGACGCACCTGGCTCCCCAAGGTAGGGGCCGTATTTGAGGAGGAGTGAGTTAAGGATGTCTGTTCACTAGCTTTGTCACCTTGAGCAAGTCACACCACACACACAAGCACTGTAATGTAAAAGGTATTTCTGTACGGCGTGATCAAAAAAGTGTGAAAACCACTGAAAAGACAACATCTAATCACATTGTCTCAAAATAGTCAAATCCTGGAAGAGGCACTAAGGAGGGGCATAAAACCTGGGTTTGCATTTATTAATTCAACAAGTATTAATTAAGCATTAGCTTTTCCCTTTGTGCCATGCCTTTGTGTAAAAATCTTGGGGGTAAAATAGTGAACAAAAGAGACAAGGTCCCTAATATCTCGGAGCTTACAGTCTAACGGAGGAGAGAGAAAATAAATAAGTAAACACATATCTGTGTTCAATTAGTGAAGGGAGCCAGAGATAAATGGGATAGGACAGGAGCTGATTGTAATATGTGATACCATTTTTTACAAGTGGTTGGAAATGTTCATTAAATTTCAGACTTAGCTTCTGATATGCGAATGTAGGGAAAATGAGAAAATGTGCAAGTGGCTTATGTTATTAGGACAAGTATCAAAATGTCAGCTTATATTATTATGATAAGTATTAAAATGCTAAAATTATATTTCAATATCTTATATGAAATATTGAGTTTAAAGTATTAAATGTAGTATTGTCCATATAATCAATATTTTCTTGATCCTTAATGTTAATAAATGTCCAAAATTAAAAATAAAGTAAAAAAATTAGTCACCTAAGCCTAACCAATTATTCTGAACCTTGTGTTTAATATTATTTAATAATTAATTCTTAAAAATTAGTTTGATTATATCAATAAGGTATTATACACAGCATAGATGTTTAATAAAAATATATTTAAAGTGGGAAAGATGTGATACAAAGACAGAAAATAAGATTATTTCAATTTATTTTCCCATATACCTCCATCTAACTTACCAAAACCTTGAATTTGCAACAACATTTTACATGCTTATATAATAGGTCAGTTAGAAGGACATGAGCCAACACAATGAAATCAGATTTATAAATATTTATTACTATTCAGACTAATATAAATCAAGTATTCTATATTTAGTCATTTTTCAATGACATTCATATAACTAAAAAAAGGTACATCTATTGTTTAGGTAAAAAAACTGTGAGAGCAGCTTATAATAGGTCCACATACAAATGGCGTTTATCCCCCCAAAAAATTCTGGCAGTAAGGATTTGATAAAAGGATAAGTTAGAATGTGACACTATTTTTATCATGTACTCTTTTCCTTACATTAATAGGACATAAGAATAGTGCTTTCCATTATATTTTCAAATATTCTTGACTTCTTTCACTACTTATAGAAGCTACAGTGGAAAAGAAATAAAACGTGGTGTGACCTTTTTGAGGCCTTCTCATCTCTACAGATGGTTCACCCCAGTTTTAACTAAATTTCTACCAGCCTTTAACTTGTAACTCATGCAGGACCTTTCCCTTGACAATGCAGTCATTTTAGGAAGCCTGCTCCATTCAAAGAGGACATTCCTTTGTTGTTCACCCTCCACTCACTGGATCTCAGAAAAAGCAAAGCATCTTGACATGACATCCTAATTTTTGCTCTACCACTAGACTATGGAGCTTGGTCTATATTGAACTTTGATGGGACTTCAGTCCCTCCCTGTAAAAGAGGAGTGCTATGATAGATTACCTTCAAGACTTCTTCCAGAACTCTGGATATTTTGTTTTGTTTCATAAATCTTACCTTAATTTGTAATTTTTCACTGTGTGATAAATATGTAGCTTTATCATGCCCAAATTTATTTAAAATAGTTATTGTTAGAAAATCTGGTTACATACAAGAATAAAGGATTTCTACAAATTTTAATAAGTTGATATTTTGAATTTATAATAACTAATGCATACTAAAATGATAGCTTAAATGTTAGTTTATCATCTAATATTAATAAATACTTCAATTTTCAAAATTATATTTTTAATTAAATTACTTGTTCAAATATATCAAAATCTAAAGAAGAAGAAATATAAAGAAGAAGAAAATATTGGTAAAAATAACTAAATAGATGAAATACAGCTGATTAAAATTATGACAAAAATTTAGAAAAAAACAAAATTAACTCTGATGTTTTGAGACAATTAGTGGAATGATTTTGATCAATTATTTGACTCAGAAGAACTGGATTACATTCAGTTTATTTTCAAAATTAAAGAAAAGATAATGTATAGATATTTTGGGTGCCAAAGAATGAAGTTAAATATTCATAAAATGTGGTAAATTTTCTGAGTAGTTCCAAATGACATCAATGGCCTACAAGTGATAACAGAATGTTTTATATCAAGTATATATAAAAATACATTATTAAATTATATTTACTCATTAAAAAATAGCAGACCTTTAATCAACTCATCTAATAATTTTCTTTTAGCAGTGAAAGTGACCCTTTTGTAAAAATCACATTTTAACTGACTTCTTTGCCACATGTATCAATTTATCCTTTTATTCTCCTTATTATTAATAGTAAAATAAGTTGTAAAAGCCTTGTAAGATCTTTTTTAAAAGCGTTACATTCCCTGTGTATAAAGAGGCAGAAAAATGACTGTGAAATTAAGTCTCTTTGGAGTGCTGAAACTTATTGATTTATTTAACTTGTTTCAAAGCAGTATTAATTTACTCTACTTTTTAATTATAAGTGAAGGAGCCCATAACCTGAGTATTACCTTTTCTCAAGAGGTCATGACACTGAGTTCTTCCTTGTTAGATATTTTTCTCTAAAACTATGACTTCGATGGTACATACTAAATGTTTACCATAAAAATACATCACAATTGGTGGTGATGTTTCTTCCCATTTAATAGAGTCAAATGCAGGCCTGTTTCTATGTCTGAGTACTAACTTGAAAAAAAATCGTAGTATGTACAGGGCAATGTAATCATAAGGCCTGGTGTTTTCAATTTATATCGAAACTCTATTTCTCTATTGCTTATATATACAGTATATATAGACAATTTATGTATACAGCCACCACATATTGTCTAGAATCCTACATAGTGATGTCAAATAAAATTTATCTAGTTACAGTGCTGACACATTTTGAGCAGTAACCTCCAGCTTTGACCATTTAAGATTGGTTGTGGTTCAGACTGTTAGTTTGACCTTTTGACAAGTAATAGGTCCAATCAGTCAATTGTGTAGTCTGTTCTGTCAAGCATTAGTTTTCCTTTACTTAACTGAGTTAACCAATAATTCAGCTTAATTGAATAAGTCAGTGAGTTAATAGTTTACTGTGTAAAAAAAATTCCCTATATGTATAATTTTTCTTCCACTTAGTTTCATCTTGCATTTCCATTTACCCATTCTTGAGCTGCATTATCTATGCTTAAAGTTTTAAAGACGAGAATCTTGCCTATTCTGCAGGATTTCTTCCTTAATTGACCTGGGATATCTGCCAGTCTCCTTTACATTTCTGTACTTTTATCTTTATAAGATTGGCTTATCTCCAGTCACTCTCACACTTCAAATTCTCCTCTCACCTTGTCATTTTCTGAGCAAGCAGTTGGTATTCAGGCCTTTAAATGTTCCTTTCCTTGAGTGAGAATTTTAATTCAATAAAGAAAATCTTTTCTTATATTTATGTCCCTTGGAATATTACATTTACACATTTATTCTCCTTTTTAGTTGAGCCAAGGTTGGATTTTTTTTTGTAAGATAATAGTTAAAACTTAAGCAGTTATTTAACCCTTAGCAATTACCAGATTCTCTTTTCTCTTCTACTAATTTAACTCTTGATATGTGTTCTCCTCCATCGAAGAGTTACTTTTATTTTTTTAAAATGTTTATTTTGCTTAAAAGTATGTTTTTTGTTTTGCCAATGTCAGTAGATATCCTCATTATTTGTGATTGATATATGATTTAGTAAATTTTATGCATATTTAACTTCAAACTGTTTAATTTTTAATTTTTTTCCACATATACCCACTACCTAATTTATTGATTTTAAACTTAGGAACATATAATTTCATTGCTTCTAAAATGTCCCCCCATTTCCATGTAAAAAGTCCAAGGTGTCATTTATTTTAGTATACTGAAGATTACTTAAATTTAGTCTTATAATGCTACTTTTATATATTTTTTATTTCAAAATATTAAAGGAGGTACAAATAAGTCCCCAAACAATAGATTCTGGCACGGATGCAGAGAGAAAGGAATGCTTATACACTGTTGTGGGACTGCAAATTAGTACAACCTCTATGGAAAACAGTGTGGAGATTCCTCAAAAAACTAAAAGTAGACTTACCATTTGATCCAGCAATCCCTTTATTGGGTATCTAACCAAGGAAAAAAAGACTTTTCATCAAAAAAGACACCTGAACTCGAATGGAACTAATCGATGAACACACATATGCATAAAGGGAAGTATAAGTCAATGTAAATCAAACAGGGGGTAGGGGGCAGGAGGGGCAAAAACCTACCCAATGGGACAATGAACACTATCTGCATGATGGGCATACTTATAACCCTGACTCAAGCATTACAAAAGTAGTTACTTCTAAAAAGTGAGACTGGGATTGACATCATCTTTTGTGTTCTAAAATCTTGGTTATCTTTTCATACTTCCCTCCTTATACTTAGTCTATTAAAAAATTGCACTTTGGAAGGACAAGAAGTATTGAATGTGTTGAGCTAAATGAATAATAACAGTTTACTTTTAATACGTTAACATGGTAGAAATAAATTACATCACTAGATGCTAACCCTGATTCTTCTCTTAGACTTTTCTTCTTTTGAGGACCACAAGCAATTTGTTTCCTGAATAAAGACTAGAAAATTCCCTCATTTGAAAATTCTAAACTTACACAAAAAGGGAAACTGCTTTGATCAAATTTGGACAATATTGACTAGTTGCATCAACATGATCTTATGAGTATTTTTCAGTATTATATACTGATTGACTGATGAGAGAATTTTCAAGGGACTCTAAATTGTAATATCATGTGGTATCTTTAAAAGATCATGACATACATTTTATGATTATATTCTTTGTGTTTGGGGATAGGCCAATTTCAAAGCTATGCAGAGCCACCTCCAGCTTGAACTATTTCTTGGCCATTAGGGAGGGTGGAGGGAAGCTCTAAACCTCTCAGGAAGCTTGAAAGAAATAAGCAAGCTTATTGACTTCATGTAGAACAATCAATGAGGTACAATCTCAAGAATGAACTGGACAAAGTAGAAAACAATAAAATATGACACAAAGAAAGGATGTGGGAAACCATAGGAAAATAGTAGGTTATGTCAAGGTAATGAAGGTAAAAAAAAAATCTGTCTTTTAGTTCCTTTAACTGTGGTTTCTTAAGTGGCTTTTCTTTAAAATCTGTCTGGGCGCTGTATACAAAAAAGGATGTAGAAAGACTAATATGCATACTGATGAAGCCACAAGAGCAGTGAAATATCTGTAGAAACCGTATCTTAAGAATTATGAAGATAAAGGCTTGAGATGAATGGGAGTAGAGAGAGAGTTGGAGTAGGGGTGACAGGAGCAGAGAGACATAAAAGTTGTCTTTAAGTATTTGAAGACGTGAAAGTCTATCATATGGGAGAGTAAGTAAGCTATTCCTCCTCTATACTGTATATGGAATCAATGGAAGGGGTTTATTGGAGGGCATATTCCAATTAATAAACTCCTTTAAGAAAACCTAACTTGAGCTGTTTAACAGTGAAATGAATCATACCTTAAAACAGAATTTTATTCACTACTGAAAGCGTTATAATGGAAACTGCATAAATATCAGGAATATCGAAAATAAAGTGCCGTCATTGAGGGGAAGTTTTGGAAGGGCATAAAATTTTTATCCAACTCTAGGATTTTGTGATTTTATGACTGTATCTCCCCAAAGTTACTTAGTTCTTGAACAATAATCTTACCATATACAGCAAAACTAGGAATTTGGAATAGTTCCATTTCTGATCCTTTTCAAGTGTTTTGGTTATTATAAGTGTAGTCTAGAAGTTATTAAGGCACAACAGCATTTTTAATATAGCCCTAAGGCATATACAGGATGATTTTATATTGAGAATAGAAAAATATGTAAATTAATTATCTTTTTAATCTGGCCAACATCTTAAATAGCGCTATGCCTACACATATGCTTTTCCCTAATGCACTAAAGTTGTAATTGTTTTCTTAACACAATATTAATTTAAACAAGCTTGGGAAAGTTTTTGAATTCATTTTTGAGGCCAAACGTAACTGCAGAAAATATAAAAATATTAAGGCCAGTAAAATCGGGTATAACTTTTTAATGTTATTTCAAAAATAACTGATTCAAAAATTTGCAGGAACTATAATGAAACTGAAGAGCAAGGCCGGGTGCAGCGGCTCACGCCTGTAATCCTAGCACTCTGGGAGGCCGAGGTGGGAGGATCGCTCAAGGTCAGGAATTTGAGACCAGCCTGAGCAAGAGCAAGACCCTGTCTCTACTAAAAATAGAAAGAAATTAATTGGCCAACTAAAAATATATAGAAAAAATTAGCCGGGTATGGTGGTGCATACTTACAGTCCCAGCTACTCAGGAGGCTGAGGCAGAAGGATTGCTTGAGCCCAGGAGTTTAAGGTTGCTGTGAGCTAAACTGACTCCATGGCACTCTAGCCCAGGCAACAGAGTGAGACTCTGTCTCAAAAAAAAAAAAAAAAAAAAAAAAAAAAAAAAAAAAAATTGAGGAGCAAAACTAGATGTTCCAAAGATCATTCTGGAAAGTCGGTATGCTTCATTTTGTGGGACACCTTTAGGCCCTAATTAGAGTCAGCTTGGTCACCTTGTATGTAAATTTTACCAGTTCAAATAGCTGATTTCTCCATTAAGTATTGAACTGGAGAGTGCAGCATAAAGAATAATAAGGGAGAATGGAGTGTAAGGGATGATTTTAGAAAATGTATAAAAAAGAAAAATCAAAAATTGAACATGGTAGTCTGACGATTATTTAAAGCTTGTAAACGGCCTTATTCATATACATGGCTTGTAAATAGCTATATATATATGACTATATATGCATATGGCTTGTAAATAAGCCTTATATAACTCTTTTAGACTCATGGACATTTACAGAGCATTGCACTAATTGAAATATTAATATATAATCATTGTGCTAAACTACCATACATTTTTCAATTCCATTGGCTATATCATATTTAGTATAGCAAAGGCAAAGTTTTACATTGCCAATGTAGAAATTTACTTTAAAAATGTTTGAACATTAACAATGTGACATAGATATATGTGTATACAAGTTAACTCCAATTTAAAATTTGTGTAAAAAAAAACCTTTATCAGAAATCAACACTGTAGAAGCTGAGTGTTTAATGCCTCACATATCTTTATCCAAATATAGACAAGAGGATTTTGCTAATTTATATAAAAGATACAAGAAATGATTTGTCATTAGTGAAACGAATGGTGTCCAATACATGTGGTTGGTAGTAAATATTGGTCAATATTGGCCCCCTGCTCTTGGCTGAATGAGGTATAGGAATAAGCAAGGTCAGCAGTTGGATGTCCTCCCCCCGTTCCCCCCCACCGCCCCACTTCACAGAGGGCCTTATCTCCTGACCCAGTTACACGTCCAGCTGGTCCTTCTGCCAGGACACCACTGTGTTCACCTGTCATGCAAGGTGCTAGTTGGAGTGCCGGAGCAGACTTGAACTTTCCCCCAGGTGCCAGAGCAGCTGTAAGAACCAGCTTTTTGTTTTGTTCCTGCTTACTAATAATAGTTATATATTTGACTTGTATGTACTTTTATTTTAATGTAACAACTGGTAGTAAAGTTATGGGAGAGAGAACATTTAGTCGTCATCTACCTTGACTGCCAGAGACTACCAATATTTATCCAAAAAGCCTAGTATTTGCTTTGTGGTCATATTGGGTCAGATCATTTCATAACACAAGCAAATGTATATGATAGAAATGTGTAATTACACCATATATATAATAAATAGCAAATAAGCTTGTGCTTAAATAAATAAGATTCTATTACCTTACAATTCACATCATGACCATCTCCTTCTTTGGTGATGCTGTATAAATATGGAGTTATCTGTATTAAAATCACATTTGACCCCAGGTTTCTAGAAATTTAGAATCCCACATAGTAAACACAGGAAACAATGAAGAAACCATACAAAGAATCTTAACTAACTGTAAGAGTCTTTTTCCAAAATGTGTTCCTCAAAACACATGTTGTGTTAAAAATGTTTCTGTGAGCAAGTAATTTTTAGAAGTTCTACATGATTTGCCACTGTATAATAATCACAGTCTACATAAAAATATTACAGACTTTGAGAAAGTTGTATTAAAGAATCCTATTTACTTTACTTAATCCAGCATTTTCCCAATATATTATACAATTATTTGAGAAATGCTGAATTAGAAGAAAACCCAATTTGGACTCATTTATAAGTTGAATTCTACGGTCAATATTTGGAGAGGGATGTTGATAAACCAAACTAGATATTTATGAAAACTGCCAGAAGAGTGAAGGAGTTGAAAAATTTTTAACACTGAAATATAAGATAATGTAGGCTACATGTAAAAATAAATTTTATGTACAGAAATTGTTGTCCTGGATAGGGAAAACAAAAAACCTCTTGTTTGTATTTGGCAGATAGCATACCACATGTAATCAATTCTAAGATGCATTTTTTTCCTAATTTTAAACAGCTCTAAGATCAGTATAAATCTTACAATTGATTGCATCTGTCAAACCATGTTGGCCAAGTAGCTGTCATGATATGGTTAGCATCACTTGACACCTCAGGTAAGATACAGCCCAAGCACCCAAACTGGCAGGGTGGATGTTGGTGGATAAGGAGAAAACTTCAAAGACAATAGAGGAGCATTCTTTTAATATATGCTGTACAGTACTACCAACATTTTCGATGGCTCAGAAAATAACATTGTATGGAAAAATATGGAATTCAATGATTCTTAACCCCAACATGATTCAGGAAAGTTGGAGTCTGAATCAGAAGGAGTTTCCTTAATACTTAAACCAATATATCTTGCTTATATTTTCATGTTTATTTATGCACAGAAGTGATTTTTTAAAGTATGTGTAAGTTTGAAAGAATTCTTTGAATTTGCATAACATTTCTAAGATAACACAGCTTTGATTACTTTGCCAGGTTTTTTTGCTTTCTCAAGGAAACACAGAATAGTGACATATCTTAAGACTGCATCTTAACTCTGTAAAAACTATGTTAATTCTTCAATGGATGATAACCCTTTAAAATATCCATCGTGGTATTAAATTTCTTAAGATAATTCAATAACTCATTTACTAAATAGTTTTTGTATTCTGTCAGATAGACTTCTGTGTATAAGCTAACAATTTTAAGGCGGTCACAGAGAATGTGAATAGATTGAAAGATATTTATTCAGTGACTAAAATGATGATACTTTGCCTAAACTGTTTGTAATCTAATTGATTCTTTTCAATATGTTGGTTGACACGGGCTAATGGTGATGATGAAAACAGTTAAGCTGACAAAAATGCGTTGAAGAATTATTGCCATACTAACCTGAAATGGTCTAATCAGCTTTTGGTTTAAAATCTGATGCATGAGTTTTCATTCTAAAATCTGTGCCAAGATTTTTGTCTACATTGGAGCATTTGTTGACTAAAGCTGCTCCCAGATTTTTCATTTTTTTAAATTCTGCCTCATCACTGATTGTTGATTGTATTATAGTTGAGCAGATTTGGTATTCAATAGTAACAAAATTATAAACTCAAACATGCATTCTTTTTAATTTGTTATATATTACTCTTTTATAAATCAGCAACGTGACATTTTTCTAATTCACAAGGAGTTAATAAAAATAAGAATTCTAGGCCAGTCATGGTGGCTCATGCCTGTAATCCTAGCACTCTGGGAGGCTGAGGCGGGCAGATCATTTGAGCTCAGGAGTCCGAGACCAGCCTGACCAAGCGCGAGACCCCATCTCTACTAAAAACAATAGAAAGAAATTAGCTGGACAACTAAAAATATATAGAGAAAAAATTAGCTGGGCATGGTGGTGCATGACTGTAGTCCCAGCTACTTGGGAGGCTGAGGCAGTAGAAACGCTTGAGCCCAGGAGTTTGAGGTTGCTGTAAGCTAGGCTGACACCATGGCACTCTAGCCCAGGCAACAGAGTGAGACTCTTGTCTCAAAAAAAAAAAAAAAGAAGAATTCTATCAAATATTAAGGAAGTTATGATTATGATTCAGTGCAATATGACTATAAAATCCATCCTCATCTCTAGGGAAGGTAATGAATTAACATAAGTACCTTCATAATCCAGTCTCTTACCCTCCCCTCTTTTCTAATAAAAATACAAGAAGAATATTGTAAAGCTCAAGCTACCTCTGAAGAAAATATAGCTTTGCAGAATATAATCTCACCAGATTTCTTGGTGAATTATGAAGGAACAAAGACATTTATTTTGAGAATTATGAGCATTAAAACATTTATTAGGATTAGCATTTTGTTTTGTGGAGGTGCTACTTTCTTTTCATGAGCAATGTCTGAATTCAGTATATCTCAGCAAGAAGAACATGATTAATTTGTACAATATTAAATGCCCATGATTTTTTCACTTTTTCTGGCAGTTTTTTTCCATTAATGTTAGGTATGTTATCTTAGTCTTTATGATTGAAAATAGGACAGAATATCATATGCAGATGTCAGTGTTCTTTAAAATTTGCATCATCTTAAAATTTTGTCTTTTTTGTGTCATTCTAATAGATACAGAATTTACCCAACAAAAAATTATGTGGAAATGCTTGGCACATGTGTTAGTGCCTTTTCACTATGCAAATAACTGCACCAGATTAATGAGCCAATAATTCCATTTTGAAACAATGAGTTATCCAGATTTTCTGCTGACATTGGCTATAACTTAATACTGGCTTATATGACACATTTTTTAAGTGGAGTTGGAATTTGAGGTTTGTTTAACTGTTGAGAGATCTAGAGGAGGGGAAAATATAGAGTGAGGGAAAGAGAGAGAGATTTTTGAAGTCAAATGACATTAAGATATTAATATATGGCAGTGAAGTATTTTCTCCATCAGGAAAATGTTAAGATAAATGAAAATACAGGATGAGTTCTAAGATGTTCATCCTGTATGTAAATTGTTAAATGAAAGAACAAAGGTAGATGTATAGAAAGTAAATCTTGAGAGGATAGTGCAGTGTAGTTAGGATATGGAAGTGTTTCAAAGATGGGACAGTTGCATGTGAAGCAATATAATATGGTGTTGGCGTGAGGGGGCAGAGCATGGTTTATGGGAAAAGCCCAGCTTTGGGGGCAGACTGAGGAGGACCAAAGAACGGCCACTAAATACGATCTCAGGCAACTCACTCAACGGTTGCTTTCCTCATATGTAAAAGGGGGAAAGAGCATTACTTAGAGGTTAGCTGTGACTGTTAGTACTTGTCACACAGGAGACACTGTAAAAGTGAAAGCTACCATTTTAATAGTAAAAGATATTAACAGTCCAAACAATGTTAGAGTAGAAACCAGAGCACTTTATTTGGTCACATAAAGCTATTTGGCACATGTTCCCTTAGGGGAAAAAGAGGTTGGAAAATGTGAAAGAGAACTGGAGAAAATATTAGAAGTAAAATGAGTGAATTTCATGGCTCCAGGAGCTAAAAATGTGTTCATTAAATTATTCAAACAGTATTTGTTGAATGCCCACCACATGTCAGGCACTATTCTAGGTGCTAGAGATACAGCAATAAGCAAAACTGCATTCAAATATGGGTAACACAGGTAAAATATCTGGTGGTTAGAATAAGAGATGATGATAAAAAATGAAGCAGGTAGTGGGATTAGTGCTAGTGGTTAAGTGCTAGTGGTTAAGGGTAAGGATAAGATCATTGAGATTCAGATAATTTGGCCAGGAAAGGTCTGAGAAAGTGATTTTAAGTAAAAAGGTGAAGGAAGTGAGGGGTCAAGCCATGCACATATCTGAGAGAAGATTCAAGGCAGAGGAAACAGCACTTCCAAAGGACCTGTGACTATAGGAGAAAGAATAAGAGAGGTAGTAGCAGGAGAATAGTCAGAGGGGTAACTCGTGGTCAGATTATTGTGGGGCCTTGCGGGACAGGATATCGACTGACTGGGTTTTGCTCTGAGATGAGAAGTCATTGGGTTTTGAGGAATGACATGCTCTTTTTTGGGGGAGGGGATAATTTTGTTAATTTTTTTTTTATTTCAAGAGGTTTAGGGGATTCAACTGTTTTCTGTTACATACATAAAGTGTATAATGCTGAAGTCAGGGATTTTAGTGTACCTGTCACCAGAATAGTAGACATCATACCTGATAGGTAGATTTTTATCCTTCTCCCCTTCCTACCCTCCCCATTTCTTAGTTTTCAATGTTCTTTACACCAGTTAACGACCATATAAGCATTGGTCATTAATGATTAAGCATCATTAAGCACCCACTTACAAAGTAGAACATATGGTATTTGTTTTTCCATTTCTGAGTTACTTCACTTAGGTCTCTAATTCAATCCAATTTGCTGCAAAAGACATTATTTAAATCCTTTTTATGGCTGAGCAGTGCTCCATCGTATATTTATATACTACATTGTCTTTATCCACTACTCAGCTGATGGACATTTAGGTTGATTCCATAACTTTACAATTGTAAATTGTGCTGCAATAAACATTCAAGCACAGGCATCTTTTATATAAATGACTTCATTTCTTTGGATAGATAACAGGATTACTGGACAGGATGTGACATCTCCTGTAGTTCTTTGAGGAATATTCTTACTGTTTTCCATAGAAGTTGTGCTAGTTTACATTTCCACTAAGATAAGCATTTCCTTTTCACCACATCCATGCCAACATCTATTGTTTTTTGACTTTTTTTTATTAGAAAGTGTGCATTTACCTATTTTTTATTTATCACAAAATATTAAGGGGGTACAAATGTTGGGTTACATGGATCCTTTTTATGATGCTTGAGTCCTGCCTATATGTGTGCCCGTCACCCAAAGAGGTTCATAGTATCCATTGGGTTGATTTATCCTCCACCCCACCCCCAGCTGCTCTCCACTGAGTTTTACTTCTCTCTGTGCACATGTGTGCTCATTGGTTAGTTCCAGTTTAATAGTGAGTACATATGGTGTTTGTTTTCCCATTCTTTACATACTTCACTTAGAAGAATGGTCTCCGGTTCCATTCAGATTGTTTTAAAAGATAGTAATTCATCTTTTTATGGCTGAATAGTACTCCATGGTGTACATATACTTTTTTCATTTCTGATTGAGCTTATTTGGGTCCTTTCTCTTCTCTTCTTCATTAATCTAGCAAGAGGTCTGTCAATTTTGTTTATCTTTTCAAAGAACTAAATTTTTGTTTAGCTAATCCTTTGTATTGTTTTTTCATTCTCTGATTCATTTAGTTCTGCTCCGACCTTCATTATTTTTTTTCTTCTGGTGATTCTGAGTTTGGTTTATTCTTCCTTTTCTAGTTCCTGGAGGTGTGACATTAGGTTTTTAATTCGTGATCTTTTTGTATTTTTGGTGTAGGCATTTAAGGCTATGAATATTTCCCTGAAGAATGCTTTTGCTGTGTCCCAAATATTCTGATAGCTTACATCTCCTTTGTCATTCAGCTCAAAGAATTTTTTGATTTCCATCTTAATTTCATTTTCGATCCAATAATTGTTCAGCAGCAGTTGTTTAATTTCCATGACTTTGTGTAGGTTTGAGTGTTTCCCTTGTGATTGATTTCTGCTCTTATTCTACTGTGGTTTGAGAAGGCACATGGTATGACTGCAGTTTTTTTGAATTTGTTGAGACCTGTTTTGTGGCTTACAATATGATCAGTCTTGGAGAATGTCCCATGAGCTACTGAGAAGAATGTGTATTCTGTAGTTTTTGGGTAGAATGTTCTGTAAATGTCTGTTAGGTCCATTTAAATTAGAGTTTGATTTAAGTCCATTATTTCTTTATTTGTTTTCTACTTTGATGATTTCTTGAGCTCTGACAGTGGGGTGTTGAGGTCCCCAGCAATTACAATGGTACTATTTATTTCTTTGCTTAGCTCTAGTAAGATTTGCTTTGTGTATTTGGGAGCTCCGATTTTGGGGACATATATGTTTAGTTTTGTTTTATCTTCTTGTTGGATAGCTCCATTTACCATTATATAATGACCCTCTTTGTCTTCTTTACCTTTGTTCGTTTAAAGTCAATTTTATCTGATATGAGAATAGCTTCACATGCTCTCTTTTGATTTCCATTTGCATGGAATATTTTTTCCATCCTTTCACGTTAAGTCTGTTTGTGTCCTTGTGATTTAGATGTGTTTTGTGGAGACAGCAGATACTTCCATTGTGATTTTTGATTCATTCAGCCAGCCTTGTCTTTTGAAAGGAGCAGTCAGTCCATTCACATTGGTTGATAGCATTGATATGTCGAATGTTGTTCTCTTCATCCTGTTGTGTGATTCCTTATTGCTTTGTTTTAATTCTTGTTCCATTTTTTAATAGAAGTTATGAGTTTTGGAGTTTTTTTTTAGGTGAATTTACACTGATGTGTATCTGTTGTGCTGATTTGTGTATAGTGTTGCTTTGAGTATTTTGTATAGAGAAGATTTGATCATGGCAAATTCCATCAGTGCTTGCTTGCCTAGAAAGGAGTTAATTTCTTCAACTATTATGAAACTTGGTTTTGCAAGATACAAGATTTTAGGCTAGCAGTTGTTCAGTTTAAGTCGATTGAAGATGGGGCCCCAATCCCTTCTGGCTTGTAAGATTTCCATTGAGAAGTCTGCAGTTAGCCTGATGGGTTTTCTGTTTTAGGATATTTCATGCTTTCATCTTGCTGCTTGCAGAATTTTATCCTTCATTTTAACTTTGGTAAGATTGATTACTATGTGTCTTGGAGATGACCTATTTACTATGAATCTTCCCAGTGTTCAATGTCCATCTTTTATCTGTATGTCTGAATTTTTGGTGATGCCTGGGAAGTTTTCCTTAATAATTTTCTCAAATAGGTTTCCATGCTTTTAGCTCTTTTTTCTTCATCCTCAGGGATACCTGTAATTTGATTGTTAGTTTGCTTCACATAGTCCCATATCTGTCTCAGTGATTTCTCAGACATTTTTGTACTCCTCTCTGACTCTGAATGACTGGGTTATCTCAAGAGCCTTCACTTCAAGCTCTGAGATTCTTTATTCTGTTTTGTTTAGCCTGTTGTTAAAGCTTTCAACTACATTTTCAAATTCCCTGAATGACTCTTTCATTTCTTTAAGTTCTATTATATCCTTTCTTATGTTGTCTAGCTGTCTAGTAACTTTTTCATTTATATCCTGAAATTTTTTTATCTTCTTTTTGTTGGTTTTCAACTTTCTCTTCAATTCCAATCACCTTATTTGCCATCCATATCCTGAAATTGCCCTTCTGCCTTTTCAGTAATTTCCTTGTGGGTAAAGTCCACCATTGTGTTCTCTTGGGGGCATCAACTATTTTGTTTTTTCATGTTGCTGGAGTTCTTTTGCTTGTTTCTTCTCATCTGGCTCCTCTTCTCTCAGCTTTGGGTTAATAGGAATGCAGGGCACCTGTTCTTTGCTGGGCACTTTCTTGAACCAAGTCCAGGAGTGTTGGCTGTTCAGGGCTGGGAGTCCTAAGTGAGGTATTGGACTTCAGGGAGGTTCTGCCGGCCCACCAGTAGTGGGGGGAACTCGGTAATTGGGTTTTGGGGTCCAGGCACGACTCTAGAGTCTCAGAGGTGGAGTCACAGGCCCAGCAGGGGCCCTGACGCTACAAGGGCAGAGCCTCAGACTCAGGCAGGGTGAGAGCTTCAGAGCTCTGGGGATTCTGGTGACAAAGCCACACATATCGGGGGGGGGGCTGTTACACCAGCCTGGGGACTGCTGATGCCCAGTTGCACAGGCAGGGATTTCTCCCAGCTGCCCAGATTCCATGTAGGCAGGCTGGAGCTGATGGTCTGCCAAGGTTCTCCTCCCACACCTACAACCTACTGAGGCAGCTGCTCGATGCTTCCCAAGTGGTGCCTGTGGCATCTGAGGCTCCTTCTCTGTTTGGCTTCCCCACTGGTAAGGAAGCATGCTTAGCCCCCAATCACATGGCTCAACATGGGGGAATGTCTCTTCCCTCCCTGGCCTGGCAGGGATGATGCTAAGGTTACTGCTGGATGGCTGGGTCCTCAGAAGACCTGGCTCCATGCACCAGAGTGTTCAGGATGGCATTAGTTGCAGAAGCCTGGGATTAGCAGGCACCAGATCTCTGCTGCACCTGCTCTCCAGTGGAATGTCTCTGCACAGATTCTGAGCAGCTCCCTGATCAGTCCAGAGGTCAGCAGTGGAAGAGGGAGACCCTTCACAGATCAAGCTGCCTATAACTTTTGGTTCTTTCCTAATAGTTAGTGTCCCCTCGGGTTGCTTCTATCTTGCTGTCTTCACCTCTTCCCTCTTCCCAGTGGTGTGAATTGTACTGGGTCCTGCAGCTTAATCTCTAAGACAGTGGGTGGTACTTGTAAGAATCAACCACACCCTGTTTGATTGATTTGGTAGATGCTGTGATAAGTTATAGAGTTGTTCTCCCTGTCAGTGGTTGATGCTTGCAGGAAAGAGCCAACTACTGAGATATTCTTTTTTGCCTATGATAGGTTTAGTCCCTCAGGTGGAGCACTTAAATGTCCCAGGCTTTGGGAGCAGCCCTGTATCTCCTAGGGAGTTGCTTGATCTCCATCACAGCAGAGGAGTGTGGAGGAGCGAGCCAGAGCATGGTTAGGATGCAAGAGCTTGTAAGGCTTTGCAAAGCCTTGGCTGGGCTCAGAGGTTGTTTTCCCAGCCACTAGGGGAGCCATTCGAAGGAAAGCCAAGGCAGGCACTCCAGAGCAGAAGGGCTGCTCATGGTGGAGGGGCCTGGGCCTGAAGGTTTGGTTGCTATGGCACCCTGGGCTGGGATCTTCCCCATTAAGAGACCCGTCCTAATCCAACAGCATTGCTTTCCTGCAGGGAGGATGGGCACTCTCCCAGATAGCTGTGTCTCAACCCCCACAGTATTCTCCCATCAGTTTTGTACATGTCCTTGCCCCCAGAGTCCAGCTCCGAAACCTTCTCCTGGGTACCCCAGCAGTCTGCTCAAGTCCAGGGGACATGAGATCTGGCCTGTGTTTCTGACCCACTGGGGTGTGTTTCCATGAAATGCTGGCAGGCTGGAAGCTCCCACAATGGGCATCCCGGGTGCACTGCAGGTCCTCAGGGGGAAAGGCGTGAGCACCACCTTCTATGAAAACCTCAGCCAGCTAGGGAGAGGTGGCCACTTGCCAAATTCTCAGCTCAAACTGCTCTCTTGGCTGTAGTGCTTCGGAGGAGAGAAGGGGAGGAATAAGAGTCAGAATGGAAGAAAACTAGATTTCTGGCCTCTTGGGTCACTCTCCTTGGAGGGGAACCCAATAGGTAATGCCTACACTCTAGGATCATGCAAGTTCTCCCCACTATTCCATGTTTGCTGCAGTGTTTGGGTTCATGAGGATGGAAAAACTTCCAAGAAATGTGGTCACCTTCTGGTCACTAAAGCAGTTTGAGAAGGAGAAAGGAATTTCCCCCTTACCCCTTTGCTGAGCTCTGAGCCTCTTGAGTTTGATCCTCACTGATTTCTTTTTCCCTTTGTCTTCTTTCTCTGCTTGCAATTTTCCTCCATAAGGTCCCCAGCAGGCTTTGGCACTAATCTCTATGCTCTATACCTGAGCTGAATCTCCTCTCCCCTCTTCTTTATCTGAGACCCTACCTTCCCTCCACAACTGTCTGGCAAGCAATGTCTTTAGTTAGCCATCTTGCTCCCCTCCTCCTGCATTTTACCTGTTTTTTTTTTTACTTTTTAATAATGGCCATTCTGACAGGGTCAATGTGGTATCTCATTGTGGTTTTAATTTGTATTTGCCTGATGATTACTGATGTTACAAATATTTTCATATGTTTTTTTGCCATTTGTGTCTCTTCTTTTGAAAAAAAAAAACTGTCCATGTGTTTTCCCCACTTTCTGATGGAATTACTTGTTTTTCTCTTGCTAATTTCTTAGAGTTCTTTATAGATTCTGTATCTTAGTCTTTTGTCAGATGTATTGCTTACTAATATTTTCTCCTATTCTGTAAGTTGTCTGTTTACTCTGTTGATTATTTCCTTTGCTGTGCAGAAACTTTTTAGTTTAATTAAATCGCATTTGTTTATCTTTGTTGTTGCTTTATTTGCTTTTGAGGTCTTAGTCATAAATTCTTTGCCTAGGCAAATGTCCAGAAGAGTTTTTCCTACACATTCTTCTAAAATTTTTATGGTTTCAGGTCTTACATTTAAGTCTTTAGTCCATCTTGAGTTAAATTTTGTACATGGTGAGGGAGAGGGATCCCATTTCTTTCTCCAGCATGTGGCTATCTAATTTTCCTAGCACCATTTATTGAATACAGTGTCCTTTCCCCAATGTATGTTTTTGTCTGCTTTGTCTATAATCAGTTGATTGTAGCTATATAGCTTCACTTCTGAGTTCTCTATTATCAATATGTTCCATTTGTCTTTGTCTTTGTTTTTGTACCAATACCATGCTATTTGGGTTACTATAGCCTTGTAACATAATTTAAATTCAAGTAATAGGATAGTTCTATATGAAGTTTAGGGCTGGGCATGATGGCTCATGCCTGTAATCCTAGCATTCTGGGAGGCCGAAGCAGGAAGATGGTTTGAGGTCAGGATTTCAACACCAGTCTGAGCAAGAGTGAGACCCCATCTCTACTAAAAATAAAAAATAAAAAAGCTGAAAAGTAAAACAAACAAACAAACAAACAAAAAAACCCAATAACAACAAAAAGAAAGTTTAGGATGTTTTTTTCTAGGTTTATTAAAAATGACATTGGTATTTTGATGGGAATTGTGATGAATCTGTAAATTACTTTGAACAATATGGACATTTTAACAATGTTGATTCTTCCAATCCATGAGCACGTGATGTTTTTCCATTGTTTATACCATCTATGACTTCTTCCATCAGTGTTTTGTAGTTTTCCTTGTAGAGATCTTTCACCTCCTTGGTTAAGTATATTGCTAAGTACTTTATTTTCTTTGTAGCTATTGCAAATGGTATTGAGTTCTTGCCAATGTTATCTAGTACCTAATTACATATAGTAGCTCTCCCTTATCCACTATTTCACTTTCCATAATTTTAGTTAGCCACAGTTAACCACAGTCTAAAAATAGTAAATGGAAAATTCCATAAATAAATAATTCATACATTTTAAATTGCCAGCTATTTTGAGTAGCATGATGAACTCTCACGCCATCCCACTCTGTCCCTTTAGGGACATGAATCTTCTCTTTGTCCAATGTCTCCACTCTGTAGATACCACCTACCGGTTAGTTATTTCGTAGTTGTCTCAGTTGTCATTCCCATTGTCACAGTATCACAGTGCTTGTGCTCAAGTCACCCTTATTTTACTTTATAATGGCCTGAAAATGCAAGATCACTGTACCTAATTTGTAAATTAAAGTTTATCATAGATATGTATATATAGAAAAAAAATAGTACATGTATGTAGTGAATACACCTTGATTTTCTATGTGGTTATGTCCTTATAGAATGTCCACATTTTCTATGTGGTCATAAGTCTAAAGTATCATAAGTCAAAAATATATTTAATACACCAATAAACTCATTATACAGTTGAAGAATTGTGAGTCAAACTATTGTAACTTTTCATTCTTCTAGACTTACAAGGTGGTCACATCTTGACACACGCATCATAAATCTGAAAAACTGTTCATCGAATCATCATGAGTTAGAGACCTTTTGTATAGAGTTCAGTGCTGTTTGTGGTTTCAGGCATCCACTAGGGGTCTTGGGACAGATTCCCTGCAGGTAAGGGGGACTACTGTGTGTGTGTGTGTGTGTGTGTGTATTCCTTCTAACATTTTAACTTGAAATGTACAAAAGAAGTCCTTATATATACATTTCCATATATATACACATACACATCCACATCCACACACAAACACATACACACACAAACACACACACACACACATTTCATACACATGCACACACACAGTATGGTGCAGTCATGATTAAAATATATTTTTATCACCTTACGGGTTTTCCAGAGAAGGTAAACCCATAGCGTGTGTGTGTGTGTGTGTGTGTGTGTGTGTGTGTGTGTGTGTATGGACATAGATACTGATATAGAGAGGAAAGAGAGGAGCTGGAGACCCAGGAGAGATAATGTGTACTTCCAGTCCAAGTGCAAAGGCCCGAGAACCAGAACTGATGGTGTAATTTCCAGTGTAAAAGCCAACTGGCTCGAGCCCCAAGAAGAGGCAAAGCTTCAGTTCAAGTCCAAGGCTGGGAAAGACCCATGTCTCAGCTTATGGCCTTCATGCAGGAGGGGTTCCTTCTTACTCATTCTTCTGGTTCTATTCAGGTTATCAGTTGATTGAGTGAGCCCACCCGTAACAAGAGGGCAGTCTGCTTTGCTCAGTCTACAGAGTCATATGTTAATCTCATCCAGAAACACTCTCACAAACACACTCAGGATAATGTGGTCAGGTATTTGAGCACCCTGTGACCCAGTCAAGTTGACATACAAAGTTAATCCCACATCACATTTATAAAATATAGAGTGAAGTAACTCCTCAGAATCTTATTATAGACAGGTATCCACTAGGTGCACTGCTCTTGACTATGAGCAGTAGGATTCTGAGAACAATACTAGGTAAGAACCTCCTTGCAGAATGCCACTGATTCCATTCTACCATACCAGGGATATTGAAGATGAAAGTACAGGAGAAGACAGGAGAGGCAGGAATTTCAACCTCCTGTACTTAATATTCATGCTTCTTAGAACAGAGGCTGCACCCAGTGCGTTCTTGAAATATGCTTTCTAAATGAATGAATGTATCAACTGTAAAGTGAATAAATAAATGGTTATAGAATTAAATGATAGCATGTATAAAGTAAAAAGTTATAACTATCAGGCTGGGATTGGCCACATATCTTTTCTTTCTTCACTACGGTATTCTTCTACCTTCCTGCATTTTGTGTTAAGTTTATAGATGGACACAGTGGCTTAAGTTACCCTAACAGGATAACTGAATATTCATTCTGTTTCAATATTTCCATTATAAATTCAGTGAGATAAATTATATACCTGTACCTAATGCCATATTACTAATTTTCATATTGGGAAATTTATTAAGGTCAAATTAGTGCAAGTAAATTATGCACTAGATGATGTAGTTTTCAAGTTAAAATGTTAGTTATTATGCATGTTAAAATTATGAATAATATTCACAGGTAGCCTTATTTCTTTAAATGGTTATTCTTAGTTTGCTTCTTTCAAGTCTTGGTTTGATAAAACGGTAATGAGCCATTTGATGACAAAATGAATGTTTGCCACAATGTGATAGTTAAAGCAATTACCTAAAATTAGTCACTGATCCATTTTCTCCTCAAAGGTCCACGAGGACTTTTTTAGCTGCTTGGTTCATGTCAATCTCTGCTTTCCATGAAAGTTGGTCTATTTTAAAATAGCTGTATAACTAATTCTATAGCTCATATTTCTTGTTCTGTGTTGCAGAATTATGTCAGTGTCTTCTTTTCCTCTTATTAAGGAACAAATTAATCATCTTTTAAAAAATATCTTTCACGGTTACATGTATTCAGTGGGAAATGTCACACACAGCACTAAATATATTATACAATAGCACCTGCGAGGCACCCAGCTCTTTTTTAGATTCCGCAGATATTGTGGTGGAATGGAATTCTAGCACTGGTGGCATGGCCTCACAGTCTAACATCCCATAGTTTCTCAACCCATCTGATCATAGATAATGGTAAAGTAAGATTTTTAGTGGATGGAAAACACATTATTAAACCTAAATATATTCATAAGTTTCTTAGCGAAAAAAAATATCCCTATGAGAAAATGCTAAACACATTTCCTACTAGCCACTTTTCCTCAAAACGGGTTTTTATCATATTGTACCAAAAGGTGCAGCTTGTCACACACTGCTAACCTGAGTCATATCTAAGGAAGGAAATGCTAATATTTTGAGGTAAATGTGTAGCGCGAGGTGGAAGGGAGGCTACATACAGTCCTGCTGACCAAGCAGTGTGGGAACCAAGGGTGGCAAAACTTTGATGAGGAAGAATGACCTGTAGCCTTGATAGCACTGGGGGCAGGGGAATGGAATTATGTACAGTGAATTCTGCTTGTAGATAGGGTGGGAACATCTTTCTGAGTCTATAATTTCTAAGTGGAGTATTTCTGGGTGTCTGTTATTAGTCATCTTCCACCTAAGTCAGACTTGAGAAGGAGATAGATTTGGCAGTGTTGGAATCTGGGATACCTGGTTGAGCAAGTGATAAGAAATCACATAAGGATAAATCCTGATCTTGATATTAAAATAGTTGAGCAGTCATAACTGTGAGATAGAGGATAGCAAAGATAGTGGCCCAAACCAGGCAGTGAACCAGAGACATCCGCTATTTCCAGACACTAGCACAGAGTATGCTAGCATGCGGCCCAAATGAACATTTTTTAATTTATTTGGGGTGCTTCAGTTTCTTCTTTTTATCTTTTCATGGAAGATGAATGTCTAATCTTAAAAATACAGAAGAGTCTTTCAAACTCTAGAGAGAGTCCCTAATGACAAGAGATTCCATAAATCCCACAGATATACTAAAGAAAAAAAAAAAAGAAACAATTGTGGTGAGATATAGGAAGATTGCAAGAGAAGTACACACTGTAACATCAACTAGTCAAATGAAGTACAGGTGAACAAGGTTGCACATTACAGACTTAAATGTAATACCAAGATTTATTTAGGATTCTGTTTTTGTAAATAAAAATATTTCAACATAATAGCCAAGAAACCGATTAAGGAAATTGGCCAATGGGCATGTGTGTATACAACATGATATTTGGAAAGCAAAAGACTGAGTTTATGTGTGGTAAGCTTGGTGTATATATATATATATATGGTGTACTGTGTGTAGCAAAGTGGTGGTCATCTCACTCTGATTCAATTTCACAATGTTCCATTTTTACTTCATCAGAAGCAATTTTGGAGAACTATATTCCATAATAAATTAATATCTGATAATGAATCATGTTTGTTTTTATAAATTCTGGTAAGAGTCAATAAGCAGCAAAATATGCTGGATAATTTGAAAGACACAAAGAAGCAACACCTGTTCAAATAGCTCTTTGTTCTTGTGTCTGAAATTTTCTCTTTGTAAACATTTATTTATTTATGCCTTGAATACATTTTAAATTAATAGGAGGCCTACTGTTACCCATTACCAACGTTGAGAGGTTAATATTGACTATAACAGGAACCCAAAAGCAGAAGACACAAATAAGAGAGGTCAGGCTAGATGAAAGCATGGGCTGCTTGACTGCAAAGGCAAAGTTCACAAATGTTTAAACTGGTCTTGGGACTGACTCTTAGGAAAAGATGATCGGGTATAAAACTAAGAGTATTAAATACGGGATCCAGAAGCATATTTTTGTTGTCCCTTTTAATAACCTTGGCTGACTTCATACATATAGTCCCGAGAGTCTGGCTCAGGGACTTGACACGTAATTGTATTATATTTAACTCCTTTGAGGTTCTGAGGTTTGAATTATCCCCCCACATTGATCTCTCTGTCATTTAGTTTTTAAAATTTTTCATGGCAAAGCAAGAAATGAACAAGATCAGCTTTGGGACTTCTTTGCCTTTTTAATGAAGCCCTATTTGAATTTAAATTTCAAATATTTTTTCTTTATCAGACATTTTCAAATATATTATTTTTCATTATCTTTGATGATGCCTAAAAATAATGACCCAGTATTATGTGAAACCCATTGTATTTAGAAGTTAGTCATGAATTTCAGAATGAGTTTAATTCAGAAACTCATAGAAAGCCAGTTTCTAAATGATTTATATGTCTTCTTTTTCATTCCTAGATTACTTAAAGGAAAACAGATTTCTGTTGTTGTTCTTACCCCCAAAGCCCAGATCAAAGGCTAATTATATTTTTAATGAACCTTTGTAAGAGTTTCATAGTTGGTTTCTAAGCAAATAAAGCACTACCTTGTCAAGTTGTAACAGTAAACAACCACTTTTTACATCATGTCCATGATTAGGTAGTAGAGATAAAAGCAACCTTTGGAATCAAAGAAAATATTTCAAATTTTAGGATTACCACTTCCTTGTACTTAGACAATTATTTAACTCAGCATATTATTTTATTTAGCAGAGTTTCAATTTCTTCATGTATAAAATGGGTAACATAATATCTACCTCCCAGGGTTCTTGTGAAGATTAGATGCAATCACATACAAAAGTTCTGATAGATGGAAATGTTTATCACCAATAAACATATTAACAGTTATGTAAACTTATGAGTGATCATGGAAATGTGCATTAAATTCAAATTAAAAACAAACGCCATAGGGTAGTGAAATGAAAGAATTGCAGCTACACAAATAAAAGATGGATATCAGCCCAGGTCTCATAAGAAGTAAGAAACTGAAAGTAGTTCAAACAAGGAAAATGCAAAATAAAGAATCATTAATTATAACAGGAAATTAGAGTAACTCAATACTGTCTAATAACAATTAAAGAGAACTTTAAGGAAAAGCCGTCACTGCCCCTGGGGCTGAGATGAAGCAGCCATGTTAGATACGTCTCTCAGGGCTGAGATCCAGACCTTGTTGGGCAGGGCGTAGTTGGCCATGGACGCTCAATGTAGAGAGGTCACTGTGGTGCCCTGCACAGAACTTTCCAGAAATCTACCACTGGGACTTGATGCAAAACTGCCTTTTACGTTGCAAGTTAAAATTGCTCTCAAGGAATAGACAATATACTACAAAACCACCTGGGGTGCCGGGGGACTCTGCAGGCCACTTGTTTCCCTTGAACTCTATGAGATGCATAGCTGTGTACTGGAGACACTGCAGCTGCTGGAGAAGCCAAGCACTGGCAAATCTGTGTGTGCTGCTGGCGCCTGACTAGAGAAACACACTAGGACCAGGAAACAAAATCTTCAATTTTTGCAATGTCTCCTCAATAACCTCCATTGACAAAGCTTAACATTTATCAGGTGACAAAGGAATAAAAATAAAAAAAGGAAAAGGCTCAGATGTATTTTCACAGTGTAGACAAAAAAAGGATGAATATGAAACCGACAAGCAAGAAATCGATAACTGGCAGATTCACTAACATCACATTGAGCAAAATAATAACAATAATTAAAAATAAGTCATAGATGAAAAACTATAGTCAATTTAGTTTATATAAATTTAAATAGCCCACAGAAAGTAAAACAAAAAACATACACATATAGTAAAAATGTAAAGAAAATCAAACAACATTGAGGTTTCTGAGAGGTAAAGGATGCATTTGAGAACATATAACCTCTAAAATTCTTCTAAGTTATTGATAATATTTTATTCACTAACTTGGCTGATGGGTACAGAAGTGCTTGTATTTTTATGATTTTTTATAAGTATATACCCATATGTATGTAAACATATATAAACTATATGGTTTTAAGCTATATACATATATAGTTACATAACTATGCATATAATGCATATCTTTAAATGTATTTATATATTATATTTTATATACATTTATTATGTAAGTATTATTCAGTAACATGCTTACCACATCATTTAAACACAAAAATGATTCTTCCCTTCTCCTTATGCTCACTGATTTTAAGGCCTTCTGCAGACCCACTGATGTGTACAGCTTAATGTATCAGGTGTGTTGGGCACACAGATGAAGTCATGCCTTCTCTGCATGGTGCATCATAATAATCACCTTTATTTTTGATGTGATAATAATCTTTGCTAATTATACTGTTAACAATTTTTATCACCTTTTATGTGCTAGAAATTATCTCATAAGGTTCATGTTTACCATGTACTCAATATGCAAAATTAAAATATGATAGATATTGATATTCTCATTTTATAGGTAGAGAAATTGAATAACTGATATGAAAATGTAACAAATATACCCTAGAGGTAATAAATATTTAGAATCTCTCTCTCTCTCTCTCTTTTTTTTTTTTTAAGTAAAGGCCTGGCTAACAAAAAGGCTATTTTTTATTTTATCCCTCCTACTATGGTTATACTAATTTTTAGGACCCAAGTCAAGCTCAAATTGCTATCAGATCTTTTCTTCCATGTCAACCCACTTTTTTCTCTCATTTCTTGATGCCACAGTACCTATGGCCAGTACTATGCAACATAACTCCCATGTGTCTTTTGTGAGTAACATTCTTCTCTGCATTGACATTTGTAACTTAAATGAGAAATATGACTGCTCTTTATGTATTTTTTTCACTGCCATGTGTGCCTCATCGACACCATGCCACTGTGTAGTTGATTTTAATAATTATTAATAAAATATCATGGTATTGGTTTCTAGTTAAATATGTAAGCTACATCTCTTATTTATTTACCTTGTTTCTGGATAAATAAAAACAGATACTGAGAAGACAAAGATAATGCAAGAGGATATATCAACTGATATAAGAGTCCAGCAAAGGTGGAGGAGAGAAACTGCATGAAAATGTGACCAAGCAATCAATGGACTCACTGCCCAATGTGCACAGAAGCTGATACCACCAGAATTTTAGAAAAGAGAAATCATTATTGTGAGTCAACTGGCAAGAAGACAGGAAAAAAATGCTCAAATCTGTCTTCCTGAGTTGGAAGATGGGTCAGGTTTATAAGCATAGGGTAATGAAGAGTGATTTGATTGGATCATGCAATGAAGTGATGCCAGGAGGCATGCTCTGACTGGACCATGACATAAGGTGATGCCAAGGCTTGATCTGATTGGGTCCTGGATCCTGTCATGTGGTGTCTGTTTCTTAATTTAGTCCCTGCTCCTCCATCTGAGCACATAGGTTCCACCTGTGGTTGCACTCTTGGTTCTTCTGGGCATGCTCAGGAACACAGCCTTCAACCTGGGGGTACACGGCAACTCAGAAACTGCTCACAACTTTGTACATAAAAGTCGAGCCAGATTAGTCTGGTGCAGTTACAGGCACAGGGTGCCTTTGCAGGGGACGTTGCCAGGTAAAAGCATGTAAAAGAGATGGTAATGAGAAGTGAACTGATTTTCCTCATAAAACCCCAGAGAGTCAGAGGATATATTGGCACAGATCAAGAAGAAGTCACAAATGAAGCACAAATCACAGGACATATTTTTAGGCGAAAGTAGTTTGAAAGTTAACATATGAGAACTTTTAACTCTCCTCTTTTCCTCCCCATTGAAAGAGCATCCAAAGATAAGCACCTACCTCTAAGGCAGAACATGAAATAGATATTTTCTAAAAAAAGTAACCTGTGGTACTGGGGATTCAAGGATACCAGGTTCAGTGAATGCCAGAGTGAGATGTGGGACTTAAAACATGAGAGTGAATTGGAGCTTGCAAATAGATAGCATGAGCACAAAACAGAATTAATAGTTTGGCTTCCGCATTGTCTCAGCTTGGGGTCTTCTCCCTTTGTTCTCCTTGGAGAATAGTTTCAGACAGTTCTTCTCTGGAAAAGCTAACATTCTGAGAGAAAATACCTATATATTGACAATTATTCTAGTGAAAAGGACAGCAAGCTGACCAAAGGCACAAAAGTGAGACCTGCTGGTCAATAAGTCCCAGTCCAAGAACATAGAGCTTGCAACAAGCCTCAGTCTTGAATATGAACAGCCACTGAAAGGCCAACAGCGTGTGTGAGAGAGAAATTCACTGTAGCATTGCCCACAGTAGCCAGGATATGGAATCAACCTAAACATCCATCAGAGGATGACTGAATAAAGAAATCTTGGTGTGTACACACAATGGAATGCTATGGAATACACTATTCAGCCTTAAAAGAGAAATATATTCTGTCATTTGTAACAACATGGTTGAACCAGAAAGACATTATATTTTAACAAAATAAGCCAGGCACAGAAAAGCAAACACTGCCTGATCTCACTTATAAGTGTAATTTATAAAGTGAAACTCATAGTATCAGAAAGTGGAATGGTGGTTACTAGGGGTTTGGGGAAGGGAAGGGAATTGGGGAGATGCTGTTGGTTGATGAATCCAACATTTCAGTTAGATAGGAGAAAAAACTTCAAGAGATTTGTTGTACAACCTGGTGACTATGGTTAATAATAATATATTGTATATTGAAAACTGCTGAGAATAGATTTTAAGTGTTCTCTCTACAAAATAATCAATATATGAGGTAATGTATGTGTTCATTAGCTCAACTGAGCCATTCCACAATTAATACATATTTTAAAACATTAAATTGTATGCTATAAGTATATACAGTTTTTATCAACTTAAAAATTTTTATAAAAATAAATAAATGCATGATTAGAAATCAAGACATACAGGAATTGAGATGATTTTTTAAATATAAATATATGAGGCTCACCAGCGTTATATTATTTCATCCTTAAATCAAAAAAAAAATTTATACCACTCACAAAAAATAGAGGGCATTAAGGAAATGGAAAAATCCAATTATGTTAATGACTAAACTAGAAATATGGTAGCAAAATGAAATATTTGAATTAGGAATGGGCTACAAAGTGAATAAAACAACTAGGAAAGTATAATAAAAATGACAAGGAAATATGAATAATATTGATTAAAATCTTCAAGAATTAATCTTAACATTACACTATTCAATTAAAAATCTCCTATCATTAAGGATTGTAGAAAACGGGGATTAGATAATGGTTAAAGGATTGGAGTTTTCAAAGACAATCACAATATTTTCCTTCCCATGTGCTCTTCTGAAACGCAAAGTTGACACTTTTCCCACCCAGAGGTGAGCTCTACATCGCTCCCTGTGCATACGGGCGAGCTCGTGACTTGCTGAGAACTATCAGGATGTGGCGGAAGTGACAGCATGGGTTTCTCAGATTGGGCCAGAAGAGGCGATGCAGAATCTTCCTTGTTCACTGAAACATTCAGTCCTAGACCCCCAACCCCCAGTGTAAGAAATCTTACTACCTTGAAGCCAGTATGCTCTCAGAAGGCCAAGCATGTGGAAGATTTCACATGTAGGTGCCCATTTATGACAGTAGGTGCCCGTATAACAAGCTTTGAGTCTTCCCAAACCAGCTTTTGTTGGAATTAGTGGCTTTCTCCCTTGCTCCTATGCTTCAGGTTGATGGACTTGACAAGTGTTCCGATCCTTGACAACTATACTTTGTATTTTAATTCCCCCAGCTTCTTTCTTATTTACTTATCTATAAATTGCTATATTATCTCCTTAATACCCATATTATTTGTTGTGGTTCTGAACTAACTTAGTTATAATACCCCTTTTCAGATTAAAGAAGTTCATTAGTTTCAAGAATACTCCCCCATTGTAAAATGTATTGTTAATTTGTGATGGGGTTTTCAAATTCTTTTCCATATCTGCTAAGTTGTGATGATATTTTTTCTTTATTATATTACTTTAGCGAATTGATAGACTTTAGAAAGACAAATCTCTATTTATTACTGGAAAACATCTCATTTGGTCAGAATATACTATTGTTTCTAGAATTGTTAGATTTGTTTGATAAGATTTTATTTAAGATTTTTGCAAATCTTTAAGATGTCAACAAAATAATTAACATACTTTTTTATTATTCAATCAGATTTTGATATCTGTACTATGTTGATATTAAAAACAGGATGATAATTATTCTATTTCCATTTTCTGAAAAAAAGGTCTGTATTAGTGGTGTTAATCTGATCTTCAATGTTTGAAAAATTTACTAGTGAAAGTATCTATGTCTAAATTTATTTAACTAAACATTTTAATTAAAAAGTCAATTTCTTAAAATGATTTAGAACTGTTCAAATTTTCTATTTCTTCTGGAGTCAGTTTTGGAAGTATTATTTTTCTAAGAATTTATTATTTTATCTAAATTTTACAATTCACTGGCAAGAATTCTTCATAATGACTTGTTATTATCTATTAGCATTAACTTATAGAATCTTGAATAGGGTCTATATGTTTTATTCTTACTATTAGTAATTTGTGACAAATATATATCTCTCTCTCCATCTCTCCACTGAACAAGTCTCATGGCCTATGGTAATTTATCAATTTCATAAGGCTTTTCAAAGAATCAGTTTTTGATGTTTTTAATGTTTCATTTCTAATTTGATTTTACTTAATTCATTTTGGGTTTTTTTTTTTGTATTATTCCTTTCCATCTACTTTCTTTGAGTTTACTCTGTTATTCTTTTTATAATGTCTTTAAACAGATATTTAGATCATACTGTTTTAATATATTTATTTAAAGTTATAAAATTATCTTTAATCGCAATATTAGCTTCATCCTATAGCTTGATATATTTTATGATTGTGATCCTAAATTACAAATATATTCTTGTTTAGAGTGTGATTATTTACTTAATTTACAATGAAATGCATTTCTTTAATGAATAAATGGATGGATGAATAAATGAAAAAAAATTACTAAAATAGTAAAATAGGCTTATTCATAATTATAAATGTTAGTGATATTATTGTAACAAATGAAAATAGTAGATGGTATTGCACACTATTTGCTAGCATTATACTATATATATTGCACAGGCATTAGTTAATTTGACCAAATAACAAATGTATAACTTGATCAAGTTTAAATAGTTAATACATGTCAGGTTTTTATAGAATTCTGAGTAGTCTGGATGTTAAATGCATTCTTGTTCATAATACTATACTACTAATTAGTGGAGGCATTCTTGAAATTAAACCTTCATTTTTCATAGCAGAAATTCAATAGATGATTTCTAAGTTCACTGTTTCAAAAAAGAAGAAGGATAAACACATTCTGTAGAATTATAATGGCAACTACCAAAAGAAAGCTAAAATTAAACATTTCCATCTAGGCAGTAGAATAAGCAAACTGATACACATGGAATTAGGGCTACTATTATTAATTAAAAGTTTCCTGATAATATTTTATTTTAAGATTATATTTAATACATTCTAAATTTTAATTAAAACTTATTGATACTATTGCTGCCTTTAATTCTTCTTCCTAAACTGTTGAAATGATAACTGTTTATCATTGCAACTTTTTTTCCTCCCTATTGATTTCAGCTTGCTGAAAACAGTATTTGCATTTGGAATCTGTTTTTTATTACTTCCAAGATACTTCACTTTGTCATTTCTATTTATTCTCGTCTTCAAATTTTTATATCAATTATTATTATTATGGGATATCCTTTGTGCATCCATATCTGCTTATTATACCCTCTAATGTTTAACATTTTATTAATTTCTACAAAAAATCACATAAGGGCTGAGCCATTTTCCACTTTTTATAACACATACACTTTTGAAATTACAAATTTTAAAAAATATTTAAAATAAGCACTGTTCTGACATTTTTCATATATGATACACTTTATCTTTTAGAGTATACATTTCAGTGACTTCTAGTATAGTCACAAGATTGTACAACCATTAACACTACCTAGAATATTTTTCAATCCAAAATAAAACTGCGCATGCAAAAAAAATGAACTTGAGTCACAAAATCATACCATAAAACTTCTGCACAGCCAAAGAGACTATCACTTGAGCAAATAGACAACCTACAGAATGGGAGAAAATATTTTCTCTCTTCACCTCCGGCAAAGGTCTGATAACAAGAATCTACCTAGAACTCAAAAGAATTAACAAGAAAAAATCAAACAACCCTATTTATAAATGGGCAAAGGAGATTAACAGAAACTTCTCCAAAGAAGACAGAATAATCGCCAAAAAACATATAAAAAAAATTCATCATCTTTAATCATTAGAGAAATGCAAATCAAAACCACAATGAGATACCACCTAACCCCAGTGAGATTGGCTTCTATCAAAAAATCCCAAAGCAACAAATGCTGGCGAGGATGTGGAGAGATAGGGATACTCTTACACTGATGGTGGGACTGCAAATTGGTACAACCCTTGTGGAAAAGAATTTGGAGATGCCTCAAAGAGCTAAAAATAGAATTACCATTCGATCCAGCAATAGCATTATTAGGCATCTACCCAAAAGAGCATAAGACATTTTATGATAAAAGACATTTGCACCCGAATGTTTATGGCAGCACAATTCACTATTGCTAGGTCGTGGAAACAACCCAAGTGCCCGTCAATTCATGAGTGGATTGTTAAAATTTGGTATATGTTCACAATGGAATATTGCTCAATTTTAAGAAATGACAGTGAGTTAGCACCTCTCATATTATCCTGGATTAAGCTTGAGCCCATTATTCGAAGTGAGGTGACACAAGACCTGAAGAATGGGCCCCACTTGTACTCGCCATGAAACTGGTATTCACTGATTAACACTATGGTGCTCAAATGGTGGGAGTGATCACTAGGGAACTGGGGGTGGGGGGTAAACCTACGTCTGAGCGACGTGGTGGGCACTTTGGAGGGGTGGGACATGCTTGAAAAGTAGTTGGGGAGAGGAATTAGGGGTCTCAATAGGGGAAAGGAATTCCTCTAAAACTGATTTATGTGATTAACTGTACACCTCGGTAAATTCACTGAAAATCATTTAATTGTACACTTAAAATGGAGTAAAGGCATGATATGTAAAGTATACTTCAGTAAAAAGAATATGGTTCTTTTAAAGTAAATTTATACTATTAAGTGAAGATATGTGTGAATTTGCTATAAATGAATTAAACTTATATAATGGAAACACAGTCATCTTATATACCTTGCACCGATGACTACTGACTTTGATAATTTGCTGAAACTTAAAACCTTGGAGTGAAACACAATTTAATATTTCATTAACTATACAAACATACCTAATATTGCCAACCTTCAATATCATCTTGTGCATAAGAAAGTTTGGCATGATTTGATGTAATAAAA
>CAUYRT010024695.1:0-44328 GCA_963574885.1 Lepilemur ruficaudatus
TCCTGTCATCCCAGCTACTCAGGAGGCTGAGGCCGGAAGATCCCTTGAGGCCAGGGGTTTGTGACCGCAGTGATTGTGCCACTGCACTCTATTCTGGGCAACAGAGTGAGACCCTGGCTCTTAAAAAAAAAAAAAAAAAAAGCTTCATGGTTTTCCAAAGAAGAGACAAAAGACCCGCCAGCTGAATACAGCCATGGAGCTGAGTCCAGGTGAGACCAGCAGAACAGCCAGCAACCTACAGAATTAGGAGCATTATAATTGCTGCTGCCTTTTTTTATTTTTTTTTGAGACAGAGTCTCACTCTGTTGCCTGGGCTAGAGTGCTGTGGCATCAACCTAGCTCACAGCAACCTCAAACTCCTGGGCTCAAGCGATCCTCTTGCCTCAGCCTCCCGAGTAGCTGGGACTACAGGCATGGACCACCATGCGCAGCTAATTTTTTCTATATATATTTTTAGTTGTCCAGCTAATTTCTTTCTATTTTTAGTAGAGACAAGGTCTCACTCTTGCTCAGGCTGGTCTCGAACTCCTGAGCTCAAACAATCCACCTGCCTCGGCCTCCCAGAGTGCTAGGATTACAGGCATGAGCCACCACGCCCGGTCCCTAACTTGTCTCTTGTCATTTCCCTGTCCAATTCCCACCCTTATTCTGTCTTAGCCGGCCTAGTGTTTCCCTATCTTCTGCACAGGTTTCGTGCTTTTCCTCTTTTGCTCTCTGTCTGTCCTGTTCCCTGGGCCTGGAATGTGCTTTTCTCTGCCAAACCAACTTTTTTCCAGCCATGAAGAGCTGGCATTCCATTTTTTCTGTGAGGCTTCCCTGGCCTCTCTGGCGTGCCTCTTTTCTGCCTTCAAGGTTGAAGCACACATGCGGCCTATGTTTGATGCACGGCACGCTCTGCTGTGCTGCCCCTGACCTTGCAGTTCCTCCCCACAAGCAGGGGAAAGGCCAAGGTGAGGATGGGGCCACGTGGGTTTCTTAGATGCCTTTTTTAGTCCTCAGTGCACACAGTACCTTGCAAGCAATAGGAATTCTGAAAGAGGCACGGAACGATTTGGTTCTTTCTCCCCTAAATCTGATATTTGAAAAATCTTAGGTTAAATAGCCAACTGGGATCTATGTAGGCAGAGCAGTCAACTGCCTGTGTGGGGTAACTTAAGAAGCAACTTAGGGCTGCTAAACACCCAAAGATCCCCCCCAAGGCCTACCAGGTGCTACTTATCACCTGGATTTGAACTTCCCATTGTTAAGCCACTTAGGCTGGGACATTGGCTCCTGAAGGCCATTGTCGTCAATATCAGGGCCCCCACCAGATCTGGGGGCCCCAGGGACTAAGGTGTGCGAAGGACAGGTCAGATCCTTGAGTGGGGGAGGACTGATAAACCTTCTAGGGCTGGGGAGTGGCACTGCTGGGTGGGAATCCGGAGTCCCAGATAGAAAGGGAAGGATGAAGGTAGGAGAATGAACAGGAAGCTCTGTTCATAGCTTTGTTTGCATGGCCCTAAACAAAACCATTCCTCACCTCTACCTCCCCTTCATGTGTGTGTGTGTGTGTGTGTGTGTGTGTGTGTGTGTGTGTGTGTGTCGTATTTATACATGCGGATTTAACAGATGAGTCATGCTTCCAGATGGCATGTTTCCAGTACACACCTAAGAGTGTGCATTTAGAAAGCTCTGCCTGTGACCCTGATGTGCAGCTGGGGCTGCCCTGTGAGTCTTCGTGGCCATAAGTTGGTCTCAGTCTCCCAAATTTTTTTCTCACTCCCTCCACAAACAAAAGCACTCGGATGTCTGACCTAAGAGGCAAGGACTTACCAGAGAAGCATTGGTGTTCAGTACCAGCGGGGCTGAAGCATTGAACACGGTTGTATTCACTGCAGAGGAGAGGGCGAGGGTCAGCTGTTGCTGGGCCGGGAGTCTGCGTCTCCCCGGGCCCCCTTCCCATCTCCCCCAGTTCCTTAGAGCTGAGGTTGCTTTCTGTCTTCACCCTCCTCACTCTGCCCCAGTGAGGGAAGGGGTGGTGGGACAGAGCCCAGGCCACAGCTCTGACAGATCAGCTGGGGCATGTTAGAAGAGCTCCTGCCTGCCAACTAACACGGGTTTAAAAAACTGAAATGATGAATCCGGTCCTAAGACTAAGTGCTAAGACAAGGCAGTTAATAATGTGTCTTGTGAATCTCTACTGGCCACTGGGTCCATTCTGGGCCATTCAGACTTAAAAAACACTTCCAAAGAACTTACTCTGTGCCATGCACTACGCCAAACCCTTACACATATTCATTTGCTCCCAAATCTCCGTGAAGTATCCTCATTGTACAGATGAGGTAACTGAGACCCAGAGAGGTTAAGTAACTTGCCCAAGGTCACACAGCTCGTACTTGGAGCCATAATCCCAGCCCAGGCAGACTGGCGCAGATCCTACAAACCTCCCAGCTTCTCCACGCTGTTCTCCCCCACAGACACTGCCCTTCACTCCCGCCCCTCTTCATACGTGCTTTGTTATGGTCAACTGGGCCAGTGAGAACTTGTCGGCTTTGAAATCATCTTCTCTAATCTACTGCTTGCACGCAAACTGAGGAAAATTAAACCCGGGTTCAAGACCTGAAGGAGAATCAGGAGCCCAAAGGTGCTGCTCTGAGCTGTTCACTGGGCATCTGTGCCAGGCACTTCCCTTCCCTGGCCTCGGTGTCCCTAACTGGGAGTGGAGCATTCAGGGGCCACAAGGAGAGCTCAGAGGAGCCACAGTCACTCTCTTCTCATTTCCATGTGGCCCCTTCTGCTTTCTGTCCTGCCTCCCTCCTTCACGGGGCCGGGCCCCTCAGGGGTGCGGCCACTCAGGAGGAGCCAGGCTCTGGAGGCCGGCTGCCCTCTGTTCCTCCTGCACTGCGAGGTGGAGGCAAAGGCCAGGTCCTCCTCCCCTTCCTCCTCTCAGCGAAGGCAGACTGCGCAGCTGCGGCAGATCTGGGGAGAGAGGGAGGAAGGAGGCCCACTGGCCAATTTTTCGTTAGCAAGTCTGAAATGCAGTGAAGGCCCCATTTGGCTCCTGCCAGGTGTCCACAGTTGGCTGGAAACCCAGAACAAGGAAGAGGTTAATCTAGGGGCTTCTCCCAATCTCCAACAAGCCGCCTACAGGGCTGATGTGACGCAGGGCGCTCTATGTTGCTCACTTTCGAGCCATCTGGAGCTGGGTGGCTAAGGCAGAATATTCCTAGAATTGCTACAGACAGAGGTTTGTTAGGATTATCTTGAAGATGGCTTCACTTATTAGAAATCAGGGACATCTGTTGCCTTTCCTCACATCGCTGACCACAAGAACATGATGTTCAGTTAACAACAGAGACAGAGGAGTTGGGCAAGGAGGCTGACGCACGGCCACCCCCTCAAATGCTAGAGAATCCCTGCTTGAGCCTCAGGAGTTCAGGTGTTTTCCCACTGCCCAACGTTTTCACTGGACCAGACGTTCCTTTCATGTCTTCTGTTTAGGGTTATCAATTATTTTATACTGAGAACTTTGTAGGGCTTATCTGAAAGCCACTCGAGATGAAGATGAAAGAAATATAGCATGGAAAATTCCAGAAAGATTCCAAGCATCAGATATTTTAAAATTCTAGTGTTTACAAAGTGGTACTCACTTGGGGTTGAAAGCAGCCAAATCAGTGTGTGCAGCATTCATAAATAGAATACACATCAGTTACAATGGAAACAGAATTAAATATAAAAGAGAGTGCCCCCAACTAAGCTTTTATGGTGAACGCTGACAGAGAGTGATCGTATCCCATAGTGACACCTGGCTTTTCAGTGACACTAGGAATATGAACAATCAGTAAGCAGGTGGCCCATAGACTGGGAAAGAAATCCCCCCCTGTAGATTCCCCCTCCCCAGTATCCTAAATGTCTAGAACTTTCCATATTCTCCTAATCAAAACTAACTTGTCCTGGTTTCAGTTCCTTTACTCTCTGTGAAGAAATTGAAAATCTAATCTTACTGGGGTTAGTGGCTAATAATGGCTCAGTATTAGTAATTAGCAGCTCATTAGAGCAGTGGTTCTCAAACTAGAGAATGCATCAGAATCACTTGAAAGGCTTGTGAATATACGGATGGTTGGATCCTACCCCAGAATTTCTGATTCTGAAGGTCTGGGGTGGGAGCCCAAGAATTTGCATTTCTAACAAGTTCCCAGATGCTGCTGGTCTGGGAGACACACTTTTGAGAACCATGACAGTAGCATGACCCAAAAGAATGAGGTGACATTAGGCACTTGGGCAAAGCCAGAGGGGGAGCTCTTTGGGAACAAGTGGCTTTATTATGCCCCTCATACCCTACCTTCTATGCTCCTAAATCTCCTGTTTCTAGGGCACCCCTAGGTTTGGTTTTTCCCGTGGCCAGATCATTCTTAGAATAGCCAAACCTCCTCATATGACCCCAGAATTTGGACTGTTTCTAAAAGAGATCAAGGACATATGCTTCTAGAAGCCATGTTTGTGAAGAACTTTGTGTTCAGTGAATCCACAGTCTGGCAGGCACAAGCAACAAAAGGCAGTGCTCTGATGGGCCTCGGCCCACGTGGGCAGGATTTGCTCCAGGGCAGAAGGAAAGGCCGGCAGGTCAGATCTGCTCAATGCTCTGAGTAACTTGCCCCAGCTCAGGACAAAGGGAAGCTTCACCTATCATTGGATTTTAATGGAATAACTTGAAATTGATGGGGAAGAAAATGAAAGAAAAAAATCAAGTCTAGATTTCTTTACAAAATCAGTGCAGTGACAGAGGGAGAGCGGATATGATGAAAACTCAACTCCTTGAAGACAGGACATCTTTATCTTCTGCGAAGCCTGGTCTAAAGCAGGGCACACAATAATTGTGTCCCAAGTATTTAGATTGACTTGTGATGAATTTTTTATCCATAATAATGTATTAAGGGGCTGAACAACCCAATATCTACTTATTTCTTCCAATCCAATCTGGGTATAGATTTGAAAAACCTCACAAGAGTCCCAGGGGACTGGCAGGACCAGCACTGCTAGCCTCTTTTATGGTGAGGGAAACTGAGGCTCCATGTGACCTTGGGTGGTCTCTGGACCTCAGTTTGCTCTCTGTGAGTCCAGCCTGGTGGTGCTTAGAGATGTGTGGATGGATCTCCTGCTCCTGCTCCTTGGCACCCTGGCACAGCCCACAGAAGGCTCACAGGGGCAGGATTATGGCTGTGAAGGAGGCCAGGAGCTAAGACTCTACGGGAAGCCTTAACTTTACAGATGATAGTTTTTTGGCCAGAAAGTAACTCCACAGGAATGGCACTATTATCAGGTTAGCTGGTTGGCTTATTCAGCCTCCCACCCAGTGTGGGGCTCCCTTTTACAACATCCTTGGCAGATGGACATCCAGAGAGTGGCCAAGTAACTTGTTACCAGCCAAGAGTGCTGAGACCACCTGTGGTGGTGACTCCCACCATTGTAAGTCCTTTCCTAAATTCAGCCAGCATCTGGCTCCCGGGAGCTTCTGCTCCTCATTCCCCATTCTGTTCTACATCCATGGTTCCAGAGAGTGAATGCGGCCTCTCTGTGACATGACAGTCCTTGTCTCATATCCCTAAGAGGCTGAATAACACCAGGTTCTCGAGCCATTCCTCAGGGCCTGGTTGGTGGATCCTCCACCCTGGACGTGTTCCCACTTGTAGGGATGTTCATCCATCCAGTGTGGTCGCACCTTACAAGGTATGTGACCCCGCTGGCAGCACAGTGCTGGGCAGAGCTCATCCTAGTACGCACTGTGGAGCTGGTGGGCTTCACACACCGTAGGTCTACCTCTGGCCTGGGCAGCACTCCTGGTGGGTGTGGCCTCTATCCCACCCGACACTGAGGCAAAGTGTGCCTCACTCCTTTCTCGGGTATCCCTGTGCCCTCCTGGTTATAACCCTGGACGCTGATATTGAGACTCTTATTAGACCTACTGTCCCCTTGGTTTCCGTCTGCAAACTGGGTTCAAGACCCTGTCTTTGCTCCCTTGGAACAATAAGCCCTGGGCTGAACAGCCCCTCCCACAGGGGCGCAGTCTCCTGCATTTGAGTAGAGAGCTGTGGTGGGGGTGGGGGAGGGTCCAGGGCACGTCTGGGGTTACCGGTCACCTGTGTCAGGGGCGACGCACTCGCATTTGTAGGTGGTGATGGAGTCGGGCTTGAAGTCCACGTTGATGGGGTAGTACCTGAAGGCACTGATCATCTTCTTGATGGCATCATAGATGAAGATGAAGCTGATGAGGGTGGAGAAGCCCTCCTCAGTGAAGCGGGTGATGTATTTGATGATAAAGCTGGCATCTGTGGCCACCAGGATAAGGCACTGGACGGCTGAGTGGAGGCCAATCCAGAGGCGGAACTCCATGTAGTCCAGGCCGTTGCCTCTGGAAGGCAGAGGGAAGGGGAGGGGCCTCCAGCCTGTGCCTTGCACAGATGCCCTCCTAGGGACTGTAAGAGGACTGGGGACAGAGACAATTCCTGAGTGGAGCTGTCTGATCTTTGAGATCCCACGGGGGTGGCAGGAAAACACAGGAAGCACTAAGACATCTCAGTGCTCACTTGGTTGGTAAGGCACATCCAGAATAAGTGTAAAACAGGAAATTTCAGAGTAACCAGGCTGGAGCAGGCCTTAGAAGTGATCCAGCCCAACCCTCATGTTGTAGATGAGGCAACTGGGCCTGGAGTGGGAGACGGGAACTGCCTGGGTCCGGGTGCAGCCTCTGACATCTAGCCCAAGACTTTCCATACACTACTACACTGATCTTCCAGTCCCAATTGCTCCTGAGCAGAGTGGTGTGAATCGCCCCCTCTTGTCTTCGCTGGTCCCTGTGGGCTGTGCTACTATGCGCCAAGATGGCTCAAAGGCAGGACTGGTGGGAGTCAGGAGAGACCACCGGGCAGTCCTGCCTGTAGTTAAGGGCAGCTTTGGTACCTCACCCCAGCTTCCCCTTTGGGTCTGTTCTCCTACCACACTGCCCCAAGCTTGAGAGCAGGCACCTGGGGCACCAAAAAGCACCTACTTGCTGAAGTCATACAGGAGCTTCTCGAAGATGAGGATGGGCCCCGTGCTGCTGAGGATGATGAGAGGCTGTCCCGAGAAGAGGCAGAACAAGGAGCCGGCCATGGCAGTGCCCAGGAAGCTCTCCATCACTCCCTGGGCACACGAGGAGCATAGGCTCAGCACAGGCAGGAGCAGGGGCTGTGGCCCAGCCATCTCTCCCAGGGCTCAGGCCCCAGAGCTCATCCTTTGTGCTGGGCCCTTTTCTCCCCACCACTGCTCCCTGTGTCCTATGCCACAACTCGCCACCATGTCCAGTGTTGCCCTCCCTAATCCCATTTGGATAAAGGTCCCGTGTGACCTTTCTGGCACCGTAGAGCCTAGAAAGCAGTGGATATGCTTGTTCCTGTGTCCATTCTACTCACAGTGTAGTCTAGCCCATTCATCCATCTAATTCCTCACTCATTCAAATGTCTATTTGGTCCTTTTAGAGGTCAGATCATCCATTCATTCATTCAACATCTATTAAGTCCCTGCTATGTACCAGTCATTGTGCTAGGTTTTGGGGACCCATCAGTGAACAAGATGACACATCTTCAGTCTAGTGGGAGATACAGATAAGCACCCTGGCAATTTCCATATAGCAGGCTTCTCAGCCTCGGCACTGTGGACACTTGGGCTGGGTAATTCTTTGCTGTGGGGTTTGTCCTGTGTGCTGCAGGATGTTTAGCAGCATCCCCAGCCTCTGCCCATCAGATGCCAGTATAATAGCAGCTCCTCTTTCAGTTACAACAATGAACTGTTTCTAGATATTGCCATATGTCCCTTGGGGTCAAAACTATCCCTGGTTGACAGCCACTGCCAAGGAGTGTGATGGGTGGGATCGGTTGCGGGTGCCAGGAGCACGCAGTAGGAATCAGGGGCGATCAGGAAGCCCTCCCTAGAAGTCCATATGTGGAAGCAGAGACCCAAAAAGTGAGCAGGGAATTGGCCAGGAGAACAGGGTTAAGTGGAGTGAGGGGAAAGTGTGTCCTAGGCAGAGGGACACTGTGTACGAAGGCTGAAGCTGGAAGACAGATAATGTGTTTTTGAAGAACTGAAAGATGATCAGGGTGGATGGAAAAGGGAATGTGGAATGGGTGAGTAGGGCAGGGCTGGAGGGAGAGGCAAGGAGAGCCAAGTCAGGAGGACACCTGGGGAAGGGGATCAGTGAGTCAGGGATGAGGTCTGCTTTCTGGGGGGGACAAGTGGGAGAACCACGGCGTCAGGTGTTATGCTGGGGGAGGCCTGGGAGCAGTAGGTCAGGAGGGAGGATGATGGATGCAGTGTCGCCGCTCCTGAGGAGCAGCCATGTGGACGTGCCCAGGAGGCAGCTGGACATTGAACCTGAAGCTCAGGAGAGAGGTGTGGCTGGCAATAGGCATTCACCTCAATTTATCTATGAAAATGGGCCTTCTCCTTGGTGCGCTGAGCTTTCCTGTGGTTCTACCCTGCAGGCCCTGCTCAGAGAAGACCCTTGCCTAGGAGTCGGGCTGGTGTCTCTGCTGAGCTGATGTTTCCCAGGGAGGCCTATGTCGTAGTCATGGTAGCAGCTTACTATCCTTCTAAAAATGTCTTAAGTCCAAACTAAGAATTTAAGGTTGGTTAAAAAAAAGAAAAGCGTGGGGAGAAAGCCACAATTAGCAACTCAATTAATGGTGTCAATTAAGTTCATTCAAGTATCAGTGGGAAAAGTATCAAAAGACACAGTAGATGATTCCTCTTAAAAGTCTGACCTATTGTGGCCAGGTGCGGTGCCTCACGCCTATAATCCTAGCACTCTGGGAGGCCCAGGCGGGAGGATCACTCAAGGTCAGGAGTTCGAAACTAGCCTGAGCAAGAGCAAGACCCCATCTCTACTAAAAATAGAAAGAAAGTAATTGGCCAACTAAAAATATATTAAAAAAATTAGCCGGGCATGGAGACACATGCCCGTAGTCCCAGCTACTCGGGAGGCTGAGGCAGAAGGGTCGCTTGATGAGCCCAGGAGTTTGAGGTTGCTGTGAGCTAGGCTGACGCCACAGCACTCTAGCCTGGGCAACAGAGTGAGACTTTGTCTCAAAAAAAAAAAAAAAAGTTTGACCTATTTATAACAGCTTTAAATTTGGCCTTTAGTAACCTGATTTAGCTTTAGATTTTTTAATACTGTCAAATTATTACTTTTTGTTTTGAAGGGTAAAGGATTACAAAAGTGACGGCCTCCACTTGCATAGCAGATGAAACTTTGGTTTGGGGATTACAGGAAGAAGCCCCCGGCTGCCACCAGGTGGCGCAAATTTTACTGGTTTTACACGAGCGTCCCCGGCTCACACACACCTGATAATTGTCGGTGGCATCCCCCAGGAGCCCACCAAAGGTGATCGCGTTGGTGATACAGCCGAGGTAGATGAATAGAATAGCAGAGATGGACTGGATGTGGAAGCCATCACAGAAGTCACTGGGGAACCAGGGCAGCTTCCTCTTGATGTCCAGACGCAGGCCACCGAAGAACCTGCTCAAGAGAGGCCCAGGGGCTGCTTTCTCACCGCTAACACCAGGGCGGGAGTGGGGCTACTTACAGGGACCTGCAGAGTCTGGGGCAAGGAAGGGAACTTGAGCAGGGGTGGGTGGGGACAACGGTCTCTCCACCAGAACATTTGGGATCTGAAAGTTTGCGGTGGCACCATCCACACTGGGAAGGGTGGACTTAGCCTGTTTGGGATAGGCATAGCCTGATGGGAATGGAAGTCCTGGGGTCCACAGATGGTGGCCTTCTTCACATGCCTGATCATCCCCAGGGTTCCTGCCTTTTGGGAAACAGCTGTGTCCAACTTTAGGAGGCAGAGACCTTCCAGATTATAACACAGATTCATTAAGGACAGATTCTAAATTTATAACAGGGGTTTCTTGCTCTCTGGAACAACCAAGCAGGGAATTTTAGGTTTGGGGACAGTGTTTACTGGGGATGCTATTTCCCATAGCTCCTAATGCAGTCCTTAGCACGGAGCAGGGTTTCTCAACCTTGGTACTACTGATACTTTGGGTTGGATAATCCCTGTGTTGTGGAGTGGCCGTCCTGTGCATTGCAGGATGTTTCGCAGCATTCCTGGCCTCTACCTACTAGATGCCAGTAGCATCTCCCCTCCAGCTGTGACAAACAAAAATGTCTCTAGACGTTGCCAAATCCCCTGGATTGGGGGATGGGGGATTAACGGAGGGACAAAGTTGCTTTCAGTTGGGAACCACTGGTATAGAGCCAAGGACATATAAAGCATGACTTCATTCCCAAAGTTACGATTTCCACGTAGCTTTGCAGAGCCATTTCCTTTCCTAAATCTAGATCAACCTCAGTGACTCAGAGCTGTCAGAGAAACACAGGCCAGGAGAATTTTCTCTTATTTTCTTAAAAAAAAAAAATGAAGGCCGGGCGCGGTGGCTCACGCCTGTAATCCTAGCACTCTGGGAGGCCGAGGCGGGTGGATAACTCAAGGTCAGGAGTTCAAGACCAGCCTGAGCAAGAGCGAGACCCCGTCTCTACTATAAATAGAAAGAAATTAATTAGCCAACTAAAAATATATGTAAAAAATTAGCTGGGCATGGTGGCGCATGCCTGTAGTCCCAGCTACTCGGGAGGCTGAGGCAGAAGGATCACTTGAGCCCAGGAGTTTGAGGTTGCTGTGAGCTAGGCTGATGCCACGGCACTCTAGCCTAGGAAACAGAGTGAGACTCTGTCTCAAAAAAAAAAAAAATCAAACCCCCAGAACAACTAAATATGCCCCTACAACATAACCCTATAATTACATTTCTGGTTATTTATCCCAGAAAAAGAAAAAACTTATGTTTACACAAACATTTGCACATGAATGTTTATAGCTGAAAAATGGAAATAGCCCAGATGTCTTTCAATAGGTGAATAGTTAAACAAATTGCAGTACTTACATATCATGGAATATTACTTAGCAATAAAAAGGAACAAACTATTGATAAACACAATAGCTTGAATGAATCTACAGAGAATTATGCTGAATGGATAAAGCAAATTTCATGAGATGATATGATCATATTACATGATTTCATTTACATAACATTCTTGACATGAAAAAATTATGAAGATAGAAAATATATTTATCAGAGTTTAAGGAATGGATGAGAGTATGAAGGAAGTTGGCGTGACTACAAAATGATGACATAAGGGATTCTAGTAGTGAGGAAAATGTTTTCTGTCTTGATTAAATCAATGCCAATATTCTGGTGGGGACATTGCAGTACAGTTTTGTAAGATATTGCCATTGAGACAAACTAGGTAAATGGTACAGGGGATCTCTCTATATTATTTCTTACAATGCAAGTCAATCTATAATTACCTCAAAATAAAAAGTTTAATTTAAAAAATATTTCAGACTTCAAAAAAGTAAATGGTGAAAATACAAAACAAGTCCTAAGATAGTGAACTAAAGCTAAATTATTAGTCATTACATTTAATATACTATACTTCATTTAAAAACAAAGATTATAAAGCTAGATAAAATAAAAACAAAATAATTTATATGCTGCTTTCAATAGACATCTTTAAATGGGATAAAAAAGCCAGAACTTTTGAAAAAAATAGGATGATGAAAATGTTATACTATTAAACACTAACTAAAAGAAAGTTGGTTTCACTTTCATATCTTAGACAAAGCAGATTTTAAGGCAAAAAGTATTATAATAGAACCAGACACAAACATTTTATATGATAAAAGTCTTAATCTACTGGGAAGATATAACAATCCTAAATGTGTATGCACCTACTAACGTAGTCTCAAAATATGGAAAACAAAACTTGACAGGTTTAGTAGGAGAAATTGCTAAATCCATAATTGTTGGAGATTTCAAAATACCACTCTAGGTATATGATAAAACTGTTAGTGAAAAAAAAAAACAAGTTGCAAAATGTTCATAAATGGTACTATTTTTCTTTAAAGCAATGCACATAGATATGCATAAAATCATACACACACCAAAAAAGCACAGGAAAGGAAGGCAGTCAGGGAGGAATTAACTTCTTTGTATACTCTAAATTGCTAAAATGTCAAAACATTTTAGAACAAGCATGTATTACTTTCATCAAAAGATGTAAATATGATTTTTCATTTTTTCCTATTTAAGCATTACAACATTTATAATATGAATGATACAAGAAACAAATAGCAATGAGCACATCCATGGAGTTTTCTTCCCTATTGTTACTCACATCCTCCTAATGTTTGTTTGCATCATGTCTTTGTCCAATTTGTCAATATGCCAACCGAGTCGGGACCATGTCTAATTCTATAATTGGAGGGCTGTGCGTACCATTATTCCTGCCTGGCAAATGTTGTGATACAATCAGTGTAATAAGATGGGTTGTGTTTCCACATCTGTTAACCAGATACAGGGGGATGTTGTGGTTATGTGTTTTTGATACTTTTTAGCATTAATCTGCTATTAGATTAAGAACCTACTTAGGCTGGACATACAATGAAAACAACTTTTCTAATCTATGTCAAATCTTGTGAGAAGCTGAATTTGTAGAGTACAGCACTGGTGTATAGAAAAGTAAGAAATAGCTAGGTAGAAAAATCATGCAAAGAGAAACATCTTTGTAGATATGGAGCCCAAACCTTTTCCCAAAGCAAAGATGGATATTATGACCATTATGACAGGCTTCCTTTCTTTGTCTTTCCTACTGTTGTGTCCTCAGCACCTTAGATATTGCCTGTAATATCTAGGGTTCAATTGTGTCCCTGAAAGAGATAGGTTGAGGTCCTAAACTCCAGTACCTGTGAATGTGACCCTATTTAAAAGTAAAGTTTTTTTTCAGATTTAATCAAGTTAAAATGAGGTTATTATGGTTGGCCCTAGTCCACTATGATGATGTCCTTATAAGAAAAGAAGAAGACACAGACACACAGAGGAAATGTCAGGTAACCAGGGAGGCAGGAATTGGAGTGATGCAGCCTGAAGCCAAGGAATGCCAAGGATTGATGGCCACCACTTCAAGCTAGGGCCAGGCAAAAAAAGATTCTAACCAGAGTTTCAGAGAAAATATGGCCCTGCTGACCCCTTGATTGCAGATTTATAGTTCTCAGAACTGAGGGAATAAATTTCTGTTGCTTAAGCCCCCCAGTTTATGGTACAGTAGTCCATTGGTATCTATGAGGGATTGGTTCCAGGACCCTCCATGGATACCAAAATCCACAGATGCTCAAGTCCCTTACCTAAAATAGTGTATGTAGTATTTGTATATAACCTACACACATCCTACCATACATTTTAAATTATCTCTAGATGACTATAATACCTAACACAATGTAAATGCTATGTAAATAGTTGTCATACCATACTGTTTGGAGAATAATGACAAGAGAAAGAAGTCTGTATATATTCAGTACAGATGCAGCCAACCATTTTTTTTCAAATATTTTCATAGTGAAGTTGCTTGAATCAACAGATGTGAAGCCCAGATACATAGAGGGTCAATTGTACTTTATTATGACAGCCTTAATAAACTAAGTAATACAGTGCTCAGTAAATAGTTGTTTAATAAAATATAGAATAAAATTATATTTCATGTTAAGCTCTCATTTAAAATTTATTAGAATATTATTATCAATAAACATAAAATAAATTTTCTATGGAGGAAATGAAAGGATCTAAGAAAAACATGCTTTCTCATTTCATTTCTGTTTTAGGGAATTTTTATTTTCTTATGCTTCTATAGCTAATCTTAATTATTTCTATACAGCTTCATAGGTGAAATAACTTCATGAATACACACTTTGTGGGCAAGACATAAAAATGTAAACAATGCAATAAAATAATTCTGAGAGTTTTGTTTGTGTGTATATTTAAAAGCAGAAACATGAAAATCTTCTTGAGTGTCATTGGTTTACAAGGCATCATGGATTGGTCTTTACACATAAGGTATCTCATTTAAATTTTAATTATTTCTTTTTCCCAGTTTTGACATTCAAGTATAAAGTCTTTTCCCTAAAATGTTATAAAGGGCATCACCTGGATTCAAAATTAGATGTTTTCAATTGAACTCAAGCCTTTTATTTTATTACATAAGTACAGTTTCTTTGATCAGTTAATTCAAATATTCATTAATATTTCATTAAGTAAATATTTATTGGGCCATATGATAAGTACATGTGCTTTTCTTTAAATCATATTGTAAACACTTTCCATAGTCTAATCCTTTTTGAAAGAGATTTTTTAAAAATTTAATAAATTGCCAAATAAATCTTTACTGGTAGTTTTAGAAGCAATGTGGTAGTCCAAAAAGAAATAGATGCAGATCCAACTGCAACAGGAATTTGAGAGAAACGATAAGTTAAATACACAAGTAACCACAATGCAATGTAGTCATTGATATAGCACTAGTAAATTACTGTGGGAATGCTGAGAAGGAATAACAATAATCTGTAGTGACAACTTACTGTATCCTAGGCATTGAGCTAATGCACTAGTCACTATCAGCTTATGTAGCATGTACTAATGTTGTTCCAATGCTCAGATGAAGCCACTAGAACTCAGAAAGGTGAAGCAATTTGCTCAAGGTAACATTTATAATAAAGGTAAAGTCAGGATTTGAACCCAAATCTGCCTGACTTTAGCATTCATGCTTTGAACCACATCTTTATTGCTCCTTCCTGCACAAAGCTGCTTCTGATTTCTCTGATTTTAGGAAATGATTTAATGCACTCTGATATTTTTAAACATGGATACAAGTTGAAATCTCTAGGTTAGCAGACAGTACAGCTTGAGCATCTTAAAATCCAAAAATATAAAATATGAAATACTCTGAAATCTAAATCCAAAATTTTTGACTGCTGACATGATGCCACAAGTGGAAAATTTCATATCTGACCTCATGTGATGGGTCACCGTCAAAATGCAGTCAAAACTTTGTTTCATGCATGAGATTATTAAAAATTTTGTATAACATCACCTTCAGTCTATAGGTATATACGAAACATAAATAAATTTTGTGTTCAGATTTGAATCCCATACCTAAAATTTCTCATTATGTGTATACAGATATTCCAAAATTTTTTTTAAAAAAACTGAAATCCCAAACACTAAATGCAAACATTTTAGACAAGGGATACTCAACCTGTACTTCTGTATACCATTTTGTCATTTTAATTCTAAGTGTGTAGTGAATGAAATGAACCTTTTTCACAATTTGGAATGATTCCTTTCTACCACTAGATCCTAATGTATTTGGAAATCTGCCCTATTCCTTCTAAGATACAATAAATACAGGATTATCCAAGTTTATTCTTGTGTTGTTATTGTCCTGGGAATTTTTTTTAAGAAGACTGGCCTCCAATATTTATTTCCTAAACTCATTATTGACTAAACATCTTTAAGGCTCACATTTTCTGTAGTCTGCCTGAGCATCCAAAAAATACAAGTGCTGCCAAGAAAAGTAGGCCTTTAGGGACAATAATGTTAAGAAAATCCTCTTACGGATAATCTGAAATTTTCCTAAAATTTTTCTTTCTATTTCTTTCCATTTCCATTCAAATATCCAGATTCAGTTTTCTACCCTATTCCTAAAGCCATCACTGAACCCATTCCCAAACCACTTGCCTACGGTTTAAGCCAATACCTGGTTTTCAGTGGAATGGATATTGAAGAGCATGTATTTATGGGAATCATTCACAGGTCTTCATTCTTGGTTTGCTGAGATGGATACAACCATATGAGGAGAAAGAGATGGATTTTTAGGGTCCATTCTGTTTTCCAGGAGAGACACTGAACCTGTTTCTGCCATACTGTCTGCTGCTAGGGTGTACAGTAATGTACAGAGTACTAAAACATTTTAGATTAGAAAACACTGCCTGGGCAAAAGCTTTGAGTTGGGAAAGCTTGGAGAACAAACCAAGAAAAGTTTTAATTTCTATTTTCTTGGAATATAGAGGTTCCATAAAATGAAATATTTACAAACTTATTCAAGAAGATAAAAAGGACAATTTTAAAAGAATTATATAACAAATATCAAGGTGATTATAGTTTTACTATTGATCAATTTTTGTAATGCTGAAGGATTATTCACTTGTGATTTAAATAAAAACTCCCTAGCACAATATATTATCTGGAAAAGATGCTTAACAATTCTTTGTCAGAAAAATGAGTCAGTAATAAAAAGAGGGAAATGTTCAATATGGGGTTTGTTTCTATCAACATTACTCACCAGATGATAAAACATATATCTCTTCTGGAACTTCTCACTGAGATCTGTTTTACTTTTCATGTACAACAAAAGTCCTTGAGGTCCCTTTATATTTGTAGAGTATTTCAAATGTCATCATGAATACTATTGATAGCATAGAAAAATAAGCAGCTGTAAATAGTTCAAAAATTTTAAATAAGAAACCCATTTCCATTATAAAATAAATACATCTGTTACAATTGGATATAACTGGAAGGCCTTCAGGCTTATCCCAACCTCTTATATGTCTAAAGATTGGAAAATTGTCAGATGTTTTATTATATAAAAACTAATACATGCTCTATGAATAAAAGCTAAAACATATGGGGACAAGTATATTCCTAGTAATAGATATCATGCATAAAAACAAATGTGCTTTAACCATGGATTAATTTGCAGTGGCATACTATAAAACTTAGTGAATTTCTCCAAAACACATGAGTAAATCTTAATCATTTTTTTCCTAACCAAAAATTAATTTACTTTTGCATTGGCAAAACTTTGCTTATCTACTGTGTTGCTTATTTTGAGAAAACTAGTTGAATAGGTATACTGAAATTTTTTGGTATGTAATCATAACTCTTAAATATCTGGCATGGCATAAAATGTACAACACACGTGTTAAAAAACAGAGCTATTTTCAGGACTTCGTGTGGTTACTTTTAAAGCCACCTATTGTTGAAGCCTGATGTGGGATTTATAAACATTGATTTAAATTTCCTAATATTTCTCAACTTCTCAAAGATTTTCTTTAAATTTAGATAGAGATGATTAACGTCCTCTATAAAAGTAACATTACAATTTGGCAGGCATTTCTGTGATGCTAAGAATACATTTTTGAAATAAATTAATGCTAACAGATACGATATTTAAAACTTTCAAATTCCTAATATAACTAAGGCTAAAAAAGTAATTTTCTTACAGACATGATAATTTAAACTTAATCCCCTTCAGGGAAAATAGATTTTAAATGTAGATGTATGAAACAGTTGTACTGCCCTTTTAAAAACTCCTGAAGTCTTTCATTGGCTAAAAGTATTTCTAAGTAGGACAAATCATTAAGTCTTTTTCAACAATTTCATCATTAAAGTATGTATGGGAGGAAAGAATGCCTAAAGAATCTGAGGAAACATGTCCCTTGGGGGACAAAAAATGGGTTGGGTTCAATAGATGGAGCTTGCTGGACAATACATGCCACACTGAGAAGACAGGTATAGAGGACTGGCAGCAGAAGGACACTGGGTGCCTTAAGGCACGAGCTAATGGAAAAAAATAAGTCTGTGTGAGTAGAGAGAGCACAGTGAGGAGATAAACCTTGAGAACCACAGACACTCTCTACTTGCACAATTGCTATCAGAGATCTCATCTGATTTCCTTTATACTTTGAGTCAACAAAGAGACACTATTATCTGTGGTTGTACTTTCCTGCAAAGTTGTTTTATACCACCTGGAGGAAAAGTGCATTAATCAATAAAGTTTCTTTATTCTTTTTTTTACTATTTTAAAATATCTTGTTTTAGTTTTAGGAATCTGAGGTTCTACATGAGGAGTTAGATAATAGTACAAGCCTGAGATTTGGACTCTCAACACAGAGTCATATTAAGTAGCCCCATACCATAGCCACAGTTTCAGGTGCAGCCCCCTCTTTAGTAAATAAAAACTCTAGCCTAATCTCTAGTTGCATATAATATGCAACCAGTGAGATTTTTGCCAGCAGACTGTGGGAAGAACTCCCTTATATCAAAGTCTGATGCCATGCTAACATTTTTTTGTTTTTTGTTTTCAAACAGAATGAAGAGAAAAACAACTATAAATCAAGCTGTTCTTTGTGAATTTAATTCAAGATTCCCTGTGTGGTGAGAAAGTAGGCATGTTTATGTCTAATGGAGGTTATAATAGTAACTGTATCAGATGTAGACTAGCAGAAATTGTTGGATGAATTCTATGTGGGAAAAAAGTACTAAAATTTTGCGTTTTAAATTTGCAAAAAAGAAAAAAAACTACTCCAAATCAACACCAATAAACAAAATACTCCAGCAGAAATAAATAATTGCAAGCGACAATTAAGATATTCTTACCTTTTAAAATTTAAATTGTATTTGTTCTTAAGAACTATTGAGATAAATATGCCTATCATGTGTCTGCACAGAAATATAAATAGGTCAGCATGATTTGGAGGCTCTTCAAAGCAGAAAATGCAAAACAATTCTTTTCTCTATCTCCTTCTAACTCACAGTTCTTACCAGACTTAAAGAGAATTGAACTTGAGTAATAGCTCCATTAGAGCTCTTTTCCAGGAGCCAGTTCCCGTGGTCTCCCTGGGTCCAGCTGCGGATGACTCACAGAGGAAGTGGTAGAGATTAGGGTGTATGGGGGAAAAATCAGAACAGCACAGAAATAAAGCAAATCAACCAACCATTACCTTTTGTGCCAAACAGAACAATGGCTTAACTACTGTGGTTCAGAATGATCCGTCTTATTCCACTCATTTATGCTATTCCCGTTGGAAGGACCACCAGGAAACCTGTGAACCACTATGGAACACACACCGGAATCTATGGTACATCTCAATTAATATTCCCTCCTGACTCAACTAGAACAATGAAGAACATCAAGCAGTTTAATCTCCGGCAATAATTCCTTTTGTTAGGTTGAGAGGTTTTCCCCTTGAATTAGGCTTTAAGTTCGGATTTTCAAAATTAGTTAGTTATTGTATGTATTGTAAAGCAGAGAGCCCAGATTTTATAAACACATGCATATGTCTAGGTAGAACATAATGAAGTCTGTGTGTTAGTTGGGGCTTTGCTGCTATCAGTAATTTTTACTTTCTCTGAAATAAAATCAGTCTTTTATTAGCAAACAATTGTAACTAAACTGCACAGTTGTTAAAACTCTTCTGTCAATTTTCCTTAAAGAGTTGGAAATGTAAATGGATCCTTTATATCACCCAGTAGAATTAAATTTAATCAGGAAGATTTTAAAAGGCTACATTACAGATTCTTAGTTACTGATGAACTGAAATATTTCATAGATTGAAAAAACTGCATGTTCCCAAATATTTATGATATATATATATATCATGCTCTCAAACATTTATGAGAGAGATATACATAAAGAGAGAGAGCAAACATTTCATATATATATACATATATATACACATATATAGGGAGGGAGAGAGAGAGACAGAGAGAGAGAGAGAAGTAAATTTTTTTAGGGGGAGTAAGAATCACTGTCTCATATTTTATGTTTGACCGCAATGGCCTACAAACATTGACTAGTACAGAGGGCAACTTAACTTCTTATGATTGATTAAAAACAAACAAATAAATATAAGATTAACACCATTAGTTCTATTCTGAATACCAGCAAATTACTTATGATTTTGATAATATTTAGAATATTAAGAGACAAATATTTCTATATGATCAGGGCCAGAAATGGGGGTGGCTGAGAAATTATCTTCAAATTATACGAATATTAGAAACTTCAGTTTTAGTTTTTGATGGCTGTTATTGCTCTGAGAAAGTAATGGCAATTTCCTTATAACATAATATGTTTGGATTACTCAAAATAAATTTTAAAGGTATATCCTAAAAATTAGCCTCAAAATATACTTTCTTATTTTATAATAATATAATAAGAAAACTTACATTTTATTGAGGCCCTTATGTAAAATGCAACCCTCTAAATGTATAAAATCATTTATAGATAAAACATTCTTTGGATTCATTCATTATTGACACATAGATAAAAGATATATGTTTTATTGACGTAAATAAGAAAGAATATTTCATTTTCCCAATTCTAAAAAATTTTATATTAAATTTTTTAAAATAATGCTTTTTTGGTCTGATTAAATTTAAGAAATTATTTTACCAAATTCACAAAATGTTAATATTAAGAAAATTTAATATTAGTTTCGTAAAGATCTTTGATTTGTAAATAAATCTGTGTAAGTGGTGTCATTCAAATGGGTCATTATTCTTTACCATTTTGTCAGTATGATTGTTGATTAGTTTTTCTAAGGCTACCTCTAAGTACATTGTGGAATCAGAAAAAAAATGAAAAATTAGATACATCTAATATTGGACACAGTGTTTATTCCCATTCCCTTAGGCAGTAAAAGCCATTTGAGAAATTTTCCAAAATTGAAAAAACAGCTCAGTTAAATCTGTAGGTAATGTGTGATTTGATCAGCCATAGAGAAACTTTTCCTTACAGTAGTAGAACATTATTCTCTGAAGTTTAAAAATCAAACAACCAGAGTCTTAATACTTGTTCTCTGTCTCTGGACTTCCAGTTGCACTTAGTCCAGTGCAAAACACGGACCTCATGTTTCTGTGAATTGGTTTACCCAGGTAAATATTCATCAGAGTGTTCAAAGTGACATTTACAGAAGTATGTTCAGTCACCCTGATACTCTGTATTTACCAAATGCTTCACAGTATTGGCCTTCTCTGGGTCTCAAGAGACCTCACCAAGCTTACTTAGATTCTTTGGCTCTGCCTAGTCTGGATTTTCAGTTTTTAATTTGGAGTTTATATGCATTTTGAAGTCCAGTGGTTGAGGCCAGAGACTCACATATGGAGTCTGATAAGGTGTAATGGAACATTCCTAAGGGGAGAGGAAGTTCACTTTAAGTTCTCACATATGGGATCTGATCTGATGAGACGCAGGGGGGATACACTCAAGGTTCTTACAGCAAAACTTGTATCATTCATGTAACAAACTATGTAAGTGTTTGAAATCATATCAACACTATATAACAAGTATACTGAATGAAAGTACATGTCTACACATGCTTGTCTATCAGGAGTATATATTTTTACACATGTATGTATGTGTTTCAGCTCACATCCACTCTTAAACATACTTCACAAACCTTGGTATATTGAATGAGTAAAAGACCCATTGTCTAAAACAGGGGTCACTAAACTTTTTTCATCAAGTATTAACTTTGCTTGATTTAGCCAAATGCTTGCAAAAATGAATACTTTTAGTTTTAATACATATATGTCTAATGGCACTAATATGTTCTATTGGTGTTTATGTATATTTATTCTGTGAATGTATATAGTATACTCCAAAAGTTAGAATGAAATGAGTTTAGGATAAAGAAAATTTTAAAATATGTACTATATATATTAATTTTACAAACTTTTCTCATCACTCAATATTTGATAGAAGCAATGCCATTTGTAATTATTCTCTATCTAAAATTTTTAGTTTAATAGTTTGAGATATAGGTATTTACTTAGAGCTCTAGTTTTAAGTTCAACTTATGTTCATGCCTGCCTGCTGATTCTCACCACTGCAAAAGATACTTCTTAAAGACAAGTAGTCCCAAATGGAAGAAGTGCATCATTGGCCCCTCTTACTAAATTAGGATGCTAATTTTTCAATCTCATCTCCAATTATGCAAAGATTTTTGTTGAAATTCACTTGTATTTGCACGATGAGTACATTCAGCTGCATTTGCTTTGCAGGAATCTTACAAAGTCACTCGTCAATTTTGCGATGCCTAGTTTAATTAAAACTAAATAACATAGCCCACAAAGCCACCTAACTACATACTATATGAAAATACATCAAATGCAAACAAATGCCTTGATGGTTCCTCCATTGATAGCTTCATGGTGTGAATTTACTCTCTTGCCCTGGGACACATTGCACATTGTATATAACATATGTTCTATATGTGGGGTCTTGACACAGGACAACATGAGAACAAGGATTTCAATTATAAATTAAATATTAGTAAACAATAATATATTTCTTATTTTTAGATAAAATATAACTTACAGTTTGAATATTTTGTTTTCATACCTAAAAGGATTGTCTAGTTTACTTAGGTGGATGCACCCCACTTCAAAGACCATGGGCCACAGTCACTGATAATGTCAAATTCACAAGCCAATTGAATAAATAAATATTAAATTTTTTCTTTATAAAATATAGCAATTTATGTCAAAGCATTTACTTTTATCATTTTAGCGAACTTGGATAGATTAAAAAATCAGTAAAATTTAAAATGTGTCCGTTTACTATGTCCAATAAGTGTATGTATAAATCCATCATGGCATAAGGCATCCTCACTAGACTATGAACTGTTAAGTTCTTAAATTGCACTTGTTTATAGTTAGTATATAATAAAATAGAATCTTAATTGCTAAACTGATTACAAATTGAAGTGCTTCTTAATAAAACAATAATTCTCAAATTTGGGGCATTTCTGTACATTTTGCTTAGAAAGAAGTATTAAACTTGTTTCTAATTTCATCACCATTTTATATAGTATCCACTGTAGTCAAAACTCACTTGATGTTTGCTTTTCCTGCTTTGTAGACAAGATGGTCTCAAAAGGCAGAGTAGGCTAAAGATTACTGTTACAATCATTTTTATTAATATTATTCTTAACTTACAAATGGTGAAGTTGAGATAAAATAATAACTTTCCTCAAGTCTCTCAGCTAAAAATTAAATATTTTACTCCCAACTGATTCATCTACATATTGTCTTTACAAAACAAAACTCCTACACATTAAATATTTAATTCCTCTAAATTATCGTCAATAACTGCTGTGCTTATTCATGACAATTTCTAATTAATTTTAAATGCGATTTAAAAAGCCAGCCATTGTCCCAATAAGTGCAGATGAATTAGGAGACATAATGCATTTATTGTATAAAGAGTGGCCTGTGTAAACTCTCAAATTAAACCCACACTGTAGTCAAAACTCATTTGATGTTTGCATTTCCTACTTTGTAGATGAGATGGTCTCAAAAGGCAGAGTAGGCTAAAGATGTGTTGGACAACTCTATAAGTACTGTCTCAAGACTCTTGTCATCTTAGCTGTCTAAATTACTTCAACAGGACTCAAGGGAATTTAAAGGGGAGAAATGACATGACAAACTATTATATTCTAACACTCTATTTATAACAATGCCCTTTCAGATTATTGTTCCTCCAGACTGACACATCACTGTAATCCCAGGGATGAATCAAGGGACTTAGAGTTAGATCACGCACAGCTTGTAGGCACAGAAAAAAAAAATGCGAATGAAGAGCTGACATTCAGGAAATATAGTGTGACTCAAGGATAAATTCAGCTGGGATGAGCTTAATTTATCAATGTCAATAACAACGGTGAACACATCGCAAGAATACATGCATATTAATTGAAAATAATTCAGATTAAATCACTGCAGTTTGACATTTTGAGATAGGCACTTTATCTTTTCAAGAAAAAGAGCACTATAAAATCTTTAATCTGAAAACACATCTTAATTGCATGTTATCACCTCCTAATTGCTTCTATATTATATTAAACATTTTGCTAATTACTAGCCTGATCATGGTGTAAATAGCTTGAGGCAAGAGCTCACATCAGCTGAAGACTACCAGGCACAGGAGAAGGAGGAAGTTCAGCACTCAGTGGATTCATGGACTTGTATGGTCCTCAGGGGCCATCAACCTTTAATTCAGGTCTCCGGTGAGATAAAGAGATAAAGAAGCTTGGTGAAGATCAGAGATGTTTTATTCAGCTGTCAGATTCTAATATTATTCTTGGAAAAGTTGGCCTTATTTCAGATATTACAGATATGCTCTTTCAGATGTGGCATGAGAGTTCCTGCCTTTATGATAAAAATAGGCTCAGTGAAACACAAAGTTACATCTACTTTTAACCTCAATCTTTGAGATTTTGTCAGGATAAGGTGCTGCTAAATATCAATTCCTTATATGGAATCTTTCGCTAATGTGTGTGTAAAATTCACACATATATTTATATACATGTATTAGAATTTGTAGTCATTTTTCAAAGTTATGAATAATTTAGAATGGTAAAATGTCTGCAACTAAATGACAAATGCTTCTCAAAATTAACCATAATAGTGACCAAATTCTTTATATCATAAAAAGTATAAAAAGGCAATAATAAGCCTTGATGGTAATAAAATTTTTAAAATACTTAGTAAAGCAATGAAATGGTGTTTTTTGATAGTTTGCTTGGCAAAGGCTTTCTCCTCTCTTCTTGTCCTCCTCCTCTTCTTAAATATTAGTGCCTAATGTTTGCAAGGACTTAAGAAATTAGGATGATTCTACAATATTTTTCAGGGGGAAAATTTGCCAAGACACAATAAAGGCTCAAAATTTTCCAAACCGTTTAATATATCTATTTCTAAGAATTTTTCTTGTGAAATTCATGATGGAAACATACGTTTTAAAGAGTTTTACACTAATATAATAATCATTAACACAAATTTATTAACTAGATTAGTTATAAAAACAGTAATGCAATAAAAATATACATATTGTGATATTCATTTGGGATATTTGTCAATATTACAGTTTTCCTCTTTTCAGGAACATGATAGGACTGCGTTTTTCCTTCACCCTTGAAGTTAGTTATGGTCATGTGACTCTCAAGGCAACTATTACAGAGTGAATTAAGTCCCCCCAAATTTGTATATTGAAGCCCTAACCCCCAATGTGAGTATATTTGGATATTGGGCCTTTACAGAGGTAATTAAAATTAAATGAGTTCATCAAGGGTACCCTAATCCGATAGAACCAGTGTCCTTATACAAAGAAGAGGAGACGTCAGATATCTGTCTCTCCTTTTTTCTCTCTCTCCCCACCTCTGTGTGTGTGTGTATGCAAGGAGGAAAGTGATGTTGGAATTCAAGCCTCCAGAATTTTGGGAAAATAAATTTCTGTTGTTTAACCCACTCAGTATGTAGTATTTTCTTATGGCGGCCCAAGCAGATTAATGCAGCAACTCACAATTGGCAATATTGCATAAGTGAGAAAAATAAACCTTGTTTGTTTGGTTGTTTGTTTTAAACCCTTGAGATCTGAGGATTTTCTGTTGCCATGGCACAATCTACCCTAGCTTGATTAAAATATAGCTGTTTTTGTTTATCTGTTTTATAGAATATTTGCCATATTATAAGAGAAAACATATTTTATAAATAGAAAACATTTTATTATCAGTTAAGAATTATTAGGAACAAACCAGATTGTTACTGTAATATGGTGTAATAAAATAAATGACCTAATTAATAGAAAAACTTTTGAATTAAATTAAGCCACCCCTTATTTTCTCCTCTACAATGCTTTACTTCTTCTCTACTTTGTGGGTGAGAGAGAGACACACAAACTCTATTTTTCCATGTAAACTTTTGCTGTGACTACATGTTTCTACTCCCATTGTTACTAATATAATTGTCTCTAAACATTTGCTTTATTGATATTTTGCAAAGATTTTTGAAGCAATTCCTCAAATTTCTATTTTCTTCTTTAATCAGGTGACACTCTCTGCATCTAGTCTATTGGCTTCCACATCAGCATTGATCTTTCTTTAATTATCCAGAAAGGACAAAAGATTATCTTTAACAAAGAAACAGAAAATAATAAAGGAGGATATAAAACATTAAGAAGAAATTGATCCCCCTCTTTTCGCTGAATGATATTTGCATGAGCTTTTCCAAGTATTTTATTATTTTCTCTCTTTAGTAACAGCTTAGCATTGTTTCAAAAGATCTTTTTAACATTGGTCTATGTTGCTTGCATTTAGTTGTCCACAATACTTCTTAATTTTATGGGAGAAGAATACCTAAGATTTCAGTTTTATTTTTTTATCCATTTGTAAGCAATTTTCTGTCTTTACGTATGTCCACATGTATCCATGTCTCTCTCTGGTCCTAAGATGTGATTGCATATAACTTGCATCACATATAATTTTCTTTTGTGTTTCATAAGGTAATTGTAATAATGACATCATTGGGTAGTTGTGAGGATTAAATAAACAGAACCAAGTCCATAGTGGATTTCAGTAAATACCAGTACTGTATTCTTCCATTTCCCTTTTTCCTTTACCTTAATATTATAAGAAATGACTTTAAAAATTAGTTTTTGCATTCAATAAATGTTATCCTCAACTTAAACTGTCATTAAATTGTTTTTTTAATGCCACCACTCTGTGATGTTTCTTCAAAGCCACATTTTCATAGTTGTTCCTCTCTTTTTTCCTTCCTTTTCCCTTTCCTTCATTTCTTTTTTTTTTAAAGCATACTCTCTGAGATTCTATTCTAAGGTTTGATTTTAGGTATTTGATAATACAAATAAACATTCAAAAATATTTTCAATTCATATTTCTGTACACTTAATTTTTCATCAAATTTGTCTAAACTAAGAATAGAAGTCTTTTTAATATTTAAAAAATACAAATAATTGCTACTGGGTGAGACTTGGACTCATCTTTCAACTTTGCTGTTATGTACTGACTCACCACAGAATTTGGAACTTTGCAGAAGGTTCTATTTAACAAGTTTACTCAGTATTCCCAGCACCAGTGTAGATAATATTTGCTTGAATATTCTACCCTATCTATATTCAAATGTAATATCACAATAGCTAGTAATTCTTGATAGAAATGATACTAAGTAGTAAAATATGGTCCATTAGCTGTGTTCCATATATATAAATATATATCTATATGCACATATTTATGTAGCAATTTTAATAATATAAATTATATTAAGTATGCATAGCAGCAGAGGCTATGCCCTTCTGAACAGATGAATTGTCCTCAGAGGACACTGATTAGTTCATTTTTCCTAATGAAGCTTTCGTTTAAGTGTAAGTCACTCTTCCTCCCTTCCTTCCTGCTCCCTTTTATAAGAGCTAAAGCTGTTGTCTGCCTTTTTGAAAGGAAGGGAATTTTGCTTAGAATAAATAAAAATTCTGAGTCTTTTCAATCTGGCCTGAGAGAAAAGTACATGAAGATTTAGTCAATATGAGAAAAACAAAACAACTCTCAAGCAAATATAGTTATTTCTATAGAATCATATCATTTTAAGGTGGAAAAGAACTTGGAGATCATCTAGTCTTGTTTATTTCATACATAATGAGGACGAGACAATGAGAGCGTAACCTGTCCAAGACAGTTTAAACAGAAGTATTTAGGCCAGCTAAATGATTTAGTCAGCAATTATTTTATTTGTCCTGTACTAACCAAACAGAGGGAACTGGCCCAATGTTCTTTATTTCCTCTACTTATACAGGCCATAGAAAAACCTTTTAATTTGTGTGTGAACAGTAAGATTCAGACTCAACTCAGAGATCATGAAGTTGACAATCTACATGAAAACAAGATGTTTGCAATTATTCAGACGTGTTAGGCAACACAGACTAAAAATCAAGAGATATTAGCTTTGTTTCAAGCTAAAGAACTTTTGAGGACCTTACTTAGCAGTAGTTTTGTATACCTCTGCAAATTATTCCAAAGTTCTGGGCATTTTTTTTCTTTGAGGTATGTATGTAAATCAGCATGTTAAATGGGATAGATTTGTTTAAAACCTACAATGAAATTTTCTCAATTTTTAAAGCATTGTAACTAATGTTTTCCTACTGCTAAAGTCATTTCTCTTTACTCATAAATTGGAATTTAATCTTCCTAAGACATTACTTTCATTATGTTACACTCCTTTAAAAAGTCAGCAGAAGCTCCCCATTACACACAATAGAATCAAAATTTCCTCAGGCCACACCAGCCTATGGAATCAAATGAGATCACATTAACATTAATAACTCAAATCTCACTGCCTTATGCCCTACCATGCATTACACAGGACCTAAGCCTCTTGCGAAGTGCACATTCCACTCAAGTACTTCTGGGAGTCCCCAGCAGGTGTTTCACTCTTGCCAAAACAAATTTACTCTCACTGGGAAAGGTTGCTGCCCTGCTCTGGTTTGTGGTTCTCCCATTCTACTACTCTTGTGTTCCCCAGGCCCTAGCGGCAGGGTAAGCTCTCACTCCCTCTAGGCACTGCATGAAGCCAGATGCTGTGACAGTAAACCACAGTCCCATTCTCAAATTAGCCCTGCTCCATCATCTCTGCACTATCACCTTATTCTCCTGCTGGGGATCAATGCTGTTTTGAAGGACAGGGAAGTCCCTGCAGTGCAAGCAGTCCCACTGATGCTCGAAGGCCATCATTACTCTCATGCACACTACCTTTTCTGGGCACCACCACCAATGTCCTACAGCTACCACCAGCCCAAGACTGGGCAAGGATCCACAGTAAAGAATGGCACCTGCTACAGCCCTCTACGGGCTATAAGCAATACTGCCTCCTTCCCAATTTTCCCTAAGATTTTCTTCTTCCTTTTTCAGTTTATTTTTAATTTTTTAGGGCAGAAAGTGTGGAAAAGAGAGAAAAAACTTTTGTTTCATATCAGTGAAACTGCTCTTTTCCATAATACTGGCCAATTAGTTCTGTGAGACCTGCCCCAGGAGTGGCATCCCACTGCCTCTGTTAGCTAAGGCTCTCCCTGGCAAGGTTCATACTTCAAATTGAGCTCTTTGAAGAAGCTCTTCAGTTGAGGCCAACATCTAAAGCCCAAGTCTGTATCTCACCTCATTACACAATGAAGCCCACTTATTTGATATCTACAATTTTACCTAATCCCACCTCTTCAACGCAAAGTCTCAATAAACTACTATATATAATCCCTTTTTCTCTCCCCGATAATCGTAGTCATGGAGGCCTAATTATAAGTCATCCACCAGAGCAGTCTCTGTTTTATCCTGTAACAAACTTGCCAACTTGTGCAATACTTCTTTGTAGTCGCAAAAATAAATGCACTCACATCCAGGCAAGTAGAGAAATTTCTTATGAGAAAGGATGTGGGCAGGGTCACATGGAAAGCCCTAGCCCCACCTCTCTGCCTCTCCTCTTACCGCTGGGACTCCTCTTTCTCATCCACCTCCTTTGGCCTAGCCCTCCCAGACATCTGGTTCTCCACATTAAAATTTGTCTTCTGAACTCTCATAGCTCATTTCTTTCTTATACAAAGCAATTTAGCTTTTACCTCTTAACTTTTACGTCCAAAGGTGTATATCTGCTACTCACCATACCTCAGCATTAGCAGACCTAGCACTTACCCTCCTTAAAGGGCAGTGTCCTATCTCATTTTGCCCTTAGAAGATTATTTGACACTTTTCCATTTAACCTTCTGGTAAACGTAGAGATACAAAATAACATTTTTATAGGCAACTGACCTTATTAATTGTGTGATCAACCTATCTCATTTTTTCCTATTGGGTTTAGTGAAGGCCTTTGTCAAGATCTTGCTGTATTCATTTGCTTGGGATGCCATAACAAAGTACAATAGACTGGTGGCTTAAACAACAGAAATGTATTTTCTTCCAGTTCTGGAGGGTAGAAGTCCAAGATAAGATTCAATAAGGTTTGTTTCTTCTGAGGCCTCTCTCCTTGGCTTATAGATAGTCATCTTCTTCCTGTGTTTTCACATGATCTTCCCTCTGCCTATATCTTTGCCCTAATCTCCTCTTCTTATAAAGACAACAGTCATATTGGATTAGGATCCACCTTAATTATCTCATTTTAACTTAATTACTTTTTTAAGACCCTATCTTCAAATACAGTTACATTCTGATCTACTAGGGGTTAGGACTTCAAAATATGAACTTTGAGGGGACACAATTAATATCCCATAACACTGGTTTTTCTGTTTGCCCTGGCTGTTTAGATATTTTCTGCCCTCCCTTCAGGAGGTTTCTCCCTCCTCACTATACCCCAGCCGGGCAAGGAGCTTTCAAGCATTAGCTGAAAGCACAGTGATTATTTGGGGCCCTGGGGAAGGAATGGCCATAGCTGGAGTGAGCCCCGTCTCTCTAACCTACACTGACTGCAGAAAGATTTTCATGAGGAGGACACTCTGACTCCTTTATCCAACCGCTCTAGTAAATTTTCCTCCTGCAAGGAGAGGGATTGAGGAAACTGCCAATCTTTTTTACTTCCCCTATCATAGGAACATAGTGATAATTTAAAGACATAGTGTTGAGTATCTTCCAAAGGAGGAATCCTAAAATTGTTAATCATAAGCCAGTGTATTCTAAATATAGCTAATGCTTTGTAGTTGCAGACTGTAGGTTTGAACAATCTACAGTTCAGATCTTGCTCCATGTGGGAGAGGACCTACCAAGGCAAATTCTCTGTTGCCTCTCATTTTCTGAAGGAACGGATCTTGAACAGAATGATTCCAAACATGTGAATAACCTAATTACCACTAAAGATGAGAGTAGTTCTGCCACTTTTGATAATACAGTTTTATCTTCTTTCAATCGTCCGAGTGTGTCATTAGATCTGACACAATCTTAGAGAACATCTAATCCATTATTATATGGAACATTGATATAATAATAGATAATAACCCTAAGTATTATTATGTCAGGCATCAGACTCTGTTTTATAGGTGATTTAAAAAGCGACACAAATTTGTAATGTAGACATTATCTAATTTTACAGTGGGAAAAAAATGAATGCTTAAGATAGTACATAACCGGACAAGGTCACACAGACCAAGTTGGCATGTTTGGGCCTGGCTGGGTTAGTCTATGCTAAATGATTGTACCATCCACAATGGATGTTTCATTGCCATTGCTGGATTATTTCCAGTGACAGGAAGTTCCTATTGCATAAGATGCCAGATGTAAAGGCAATGATGAATTTTAGGTTTTTACTTTTAGTACTAACTATGTATCTTTTCTCTTTGTTATTTTCACCCATGTTTCTTAAGAGACCTGTGGAGTTACACAAACTAATTTTTCACAAAATGAGCTTTTACACTTGTAAAAAGTTAATAAAATTTTTACAAAATCTTGTTTGTTTATTATCCAGTATAGTCATCCTTAATTTTTTTAATCATTCCTACTGTGGCAAAATTTCAGGCCTACCAAAATCACATTTTACCCCACTTTTAACATATTCCAGTTTATAAAAATTTTCCTCAAATGTACTGTCCAGATATGAACACAACCTATCAAATGGGGCCTGGATTACTAGAGAACTAGGTAAAACTACTGCTTCCTGGATATGGATTCTTCATATTACTTAATGAAGCTGAAGACTATATTGTCTTGCTTCACAAACATATGACAATAATGGATTATGTTGAGTATATTCGTTACCAAATCATCATATCTTTATGCATTTATTCTTATTAGATTACATTTTCTTCACTAGTAATATTTTGAATCTTGAAATTCTTACTTTTACTCAAAATTTATTAATATAATGCTGTCTCATTCTGAGAATTAAGTCTTAATTCTGCCACCTAACGTGTTAGTAATTGCTTTTGACTTTGTGCCATCTGTACATCCATAAAGTCTTCTATATATTCATGCAAATTGTTGATAGCAATGATAATTATAATTAACAATAATAAAAGTAATTAAAATAATTATTCTTACTATAGGTATTTATTGAGTGCTTTTTATGTTCCAAGAACTATGTTATAATAGTATTTATGGATTACTTCATTTGGTCCTCAAACATCCCTATGTAGCAGGATCTATTATTTCTTTTCTTTCTTTTTTTTTATTTCAAGAAATTATGAGAGTACAAACATTATAGTTACCTTTTATATCTTTGCCTCTCCCTAGCAAGGGTTAGAGGTACGGCCTTCCCCTCTACATTGCTCACCATGTCCCTCAGTTGTGAGTCTACCACCCCAACCCCCTAATCCCTGGAGAGCACCACCACCATGTGAGCACCATAGCGTTAATTAGTCAGTACCAATTTGATGGCGAGTACATGTGGAGCCCATTCTTCTAATCTTGTGTCACCTCACTTCAGATAATGGGCTCAAGCTCAATCCAGGAAAATATAAGCAGTGCTAGGTCACTGTCGTTTCTTATCATTGAGTAATAGCCATTGTAAACATATATCAAATTTTAATTATCCACTCATGAATTGGCAGGCATTTGGGTTGTTTCCATGTCCTTGCAATAGTGAATTGTGCTGCCATAAACATTCGGGTGCAGGTGTCTTTATTATAGAATGTCTTTTGCTCTTTTGGGTAGATGCCTAATAATGCTATTGCTAGATCGAATAGTATTTCTGTTTTTAGCTCTTTGAGGTATCTCCAAATACTTTTCCACAGAGGTTGCACTAATTTGCAGTCCCACCAGCAGTGTAAGAGTATCCCTATCTCTCCACATCCTCACTAGCATTTGTTGTTTTGGGATTTTTTGATAGAGGCCAATCTCACTGGGGTTAGGTGGTATCTCATTGTGGTTTTGATTTGCATTTCTCTGATGATTAGAGATGATGAACATTTTTTTATATGCTTGCTGGTCATTATTCAGTCTTTATGAATGTATTTCTTAATTGGATATATAATAATTTGTGTATTAATTTTATTCAGTAACACAAAATTTCTTCCGTCCTCTTCTTAACACCTCTGGGAGTTGAGATAAATGCCTTCCTAAATATGGGCCCAGCATAGTGGTGGTCCCCAAAGGGAGAACACCACCTAAGCCATATGTCCTTAATGAATGCTGCCTTAGCCAGGTGTATTTTTGCCTAGAAGTGTTACATGTTACAAGTGAATGCAAACATTATGGTGTACTATCTAGTATGTCTCATAAAAATTTGTATTTAACAGAAAGATGAAAGTAGTCAATTAGCTATTGTCTACTGTCATTTTAAACTGTTCAAATTTAACAATATCCTTATGACATTTAATAAATGAAATAGTGTGGATGGGACTATATTTACAAAGAACATTATTAAAAACAAGAACAGAAGCATTCTAGTATTTTTTAACCACCTGCTATTGTCCACCTCTTGTGCTCACATAAACTTTGCAAGTGCACTAAACGCAAGCCCTAAGGTAAAGTGGTAAATGGTAAAATGACTTACCTGTGAGCAAACTCACAGATACAGATGCACATTTATCTAACCTGAGAGCACACACTCTTTCCTCCGCAGCATACTGCCCGGTGCCGTAGCTACCCTTGATATACTGCTTCTATGTGACAGAGATTGGCTTGCCTGGTGTAGTGTTTTCCTGCATAGTATTTGATTTCTATTGTGAATTCAGAATGATTCCTCTCTGAGTGTTATTCGATGAGATATTTATAACATTGCAGACCATTAAATAAACAAGCAATGCCATTGTGGGCTTATCTGTCTTCTCTCAGCAAACCTTTTAGTTTTGCAAAGTTCATTCCTTGGGAGACCTCACAGGACTCAGGGGGTGCGGTGCCTGTGAAAATGTGCTTTCTTTCTTTCTCTCCTTATTCTTTTTTGGGGGGCTCTGCTTCATCCATGTTGAGAACTTTACTCCTTATTCTTTATTTACATCATGCAGTATATTTCTTAAAGCTAAGTGAGAGAACAGAAAGCAACATTACACCCATGAGAACTGAATACACAGTAACATTTTGCTACATTTGATTTAGGTGATTCCTAAGCAGCAAAAGCAGAAATATATATGAAATTTCATTAAGACCCAGCCTTAATTTGCTCTCTCCATGGAGGAAATCACAAAGTCAAATTGTTGCTTTTAACTACATATTTATACTCTTAAAATACCACATCTTATTAAAAGTGTGTTTTAAAAATTATATCCATGGTAGCATATTATTTTTCTGTGTTTTTAAAATCCCAATTGTTTACTTAAGCTCTTTACATGATCTAACTCATTCAATTTAGCTACTGCTTATAACTCCATAGTATGAAAAGTAAGGACAAACTTCCAGAGGTTTTGGCCTGTGTATATGGACAAATAAATTCATTGTGAAGGATAAATATGGAGTGAGAAAGGAGTGTCAGGTGGAGGTCAGGAGTTTATTTGGGTATCTTTTGCACCCTTATTAGCTATCCAAGTAGAGACTAGAGCAGGCAGCTGGCTGCGGAAGTCAGCAGCTGAGGGGAAAGTAGGACTGAGTTATTAATATAAGGGAGAAAGGCATTAGCTGGGGAATGGAATTTGAAGTAAGGGAGCGCTAAGGTCCAGAACATAATTACAGATAGAGAACAAAAAGCTTTCCAGGCATTCGAGCCTTGGAGAATCTAACATTTAGAGATCAAGAAGAGAAAAATTCAGCAAAGGAGAGGGTGAAGGGGTGGGCGGGAGCCGCGCGGCACTTGCGTGCGTGCACGTGTCTGTGTATGTGTCAGGGTCAATGACCTGTGTGCCATCGTCTATGGGACCATCCCTGTGCCCATTTCACGTGGTCAAATTATTGCAGTTTCTCCTGAAATCCTGAAACCTTTCCCTTCTGGGGGGCCAACTCCCTCCTCCTTACTGTGCTTTGCAATTGCTTTGACTGTTTTTTGTAACTTCTATGAAATCATATTGGCCCTTTGGATTCCATTTTCATGCCTTTCCTTATATTTTTCACAGCTCTATGTCACTGTCCTGCGTTGTGACGATTGCCTTGCCATTCGCAAATGGCCGTACAGCTCCTCGCGCCGCTAGACCATCTTGGGGCTCCCTCAGGGCAAATTATGATAATGTCCTCATGCTTTGGGCACTACTGTATTCCGAACCATGGTGTCTAGATGGTAATAAGAGATCTAGATGCGATGTTCATGTTACTATGTAGCCATTAAAAAGATGATTTAACCTCTTCACAATAACTCATCATTTGGATAACAAAAACGTATTTCACTATTCTGTTAGTTATAAGATAACATTCTTTCAATATTTCACTCCCAGGAAATATTTTTTTAACAACAAAATACTTTCAATTATTTTAAACTGGAATTATATGTCTTCTCTGAATATATAGCCTATTTTTTGCTGCTTTTCCCTCTGTAACTATTTCCAATTTACATATTTATTAGTTAAAATACCAGAAGGTTGTATTTAGTGAGGCATTGATAGTTTGATGGCAAAAATTATTAATAAGTGCAATGACTAGGCCATAATGTTATTAAACTTTACTCTCTATTTTTTGTATTTCTAATTTGAAAAACAATAATACTAGATCATAAACACAAAATGATATCTCAAAACATAATTGCCAGAGAAATACAAAGCAAGAACATGACATTATGAAGAATAGATTTTTAAATCGACTGATTAAAAATTCCTTAAAAGGTTCAAAAGTGAATAAAACTTTAAAAGCACAAAGTATAACACACTTACCTTTTACAAAGGGTGTCAAAATGTTTTGAAGTGTTAGGTTTTAGGGAGACTAGTTAGTTATCAGAGAAGTGAATCTTTAGACAGACTCAATTTTGGGTAAATTGACTCTAGATAAATTACTTTAAATGAACACATGTTAAACTACAGCAGGAATTTAAAAGAGAAGACATCTGGCATGAGATTTGGATCTGCCCACTACCCCCATGACTACTCCCTTCTCGGACTCTAGTGGTGAGGAACACTATAGTCAATTGCAGCATTGATCTTCTGCCTTCAAAAGTAGCCAAAATATTTCAACTGAAAACCACATAATCTCTAATGAACATTATCTCAACTATGATACTGGCCAAAAATAAAAGCACTTCATTAAGGGTGAAAAATTAAAGACTAGTTTGATGCACAAATGTAAAAGTTTAAAGGAAGGAGATTGCTGGAAGGTGGGTAAGGTGGGTAATTGATCAGTTCCATGATCAATTATGTCAGGTATATGAAGAATGAAATGTCATCTTTTTACCCACAAAAGTGTTAATGAGGGTTTGGCTGAGACGTGGCCCAAAGGCCCACCTGCAGGCCTTCTTGCTGTGAGAGTGGTAACCTATGCAGCTGTCTGAGAAAGACTGTTCCTGCCTTCAGAGATTTCTCAAAATGTAGATGTTGCAACCTTGAATCCAAGTTATTCTTTGATATGCAGCAAAAATTTCTTTAATAAGGACGTGGTTAAAGGATGAGGAGAGTCCTTCTAGAACACAGGTCCTTAACTGGGATGATTCTGTACAGCCTGCCACCCTGCAGGCAACATCTGGAAACATACTTGGTTCCACTAGGAAACCACTATTGGAGTCTAATTATTTGATGCCAAGGATGCTGCTAAACATTCTACAATGCACGGGACAGCCACCACAGCAAAGAATTGCCCACCCCAAATATCAACAGCATAATGGCTGAGAGGCTCCAGAGAAGCCTCTCCACAAGGACAGGTGGAATCACACTGTTTGCCTGCAACATATGCCAAATGCAAAGATCAGTACTAATGTTCACTTTAGAAATGTCTACCGAAAATAATGACTTAAAAGATTAAAATTTGCTACATATTTTTATCATCAGCAAGATTAAAAAGGATGCTGTACTTGTTTGAGAAAAAGCAAAGAGCTCTGAAAGGAATGTCAAAAGGTAATATACAGGTCAAAAAAGTTTTCTTAGGGAAACAACCACCACCACCACTCAAAGTCACCAGTGAAACTACATAATGGCAGCAGTGGTGGCTGGACTGGATGCAGAAAGAATTCTAACCAGTATATGAAAATAGGCATTCCAGAAAGTTCTAGAGAACATTAAACAAAGTTTTAAAAATATAAAATATGAGACAGAATAGACATCATAGAGCTATGTGTGTACATATACACACATATATACACACATAAAATCTCTCTCTCTGTGTGTGTGTGTGTGTGTGTGTGTGTGTGTGTGTGGAAAGTGGAGCAGAAAGAAGCAATACAGTGCTTATTTATGTCATAAAAGAACATATTGAAGAGAAAGTCTTGAATCTTTAGATCAAAGGAGTTGATATATTACTAGGTGAAATTAATTATTTTGGAAAAAAGTGTTTTCAATTTCTATAACCATCTATGAAACAAATCAAAAGAGTTACTTTATAAAGAGGATGCTGTACTTGTTTGAAAAAAACAAAGAGCTCTGGAAGGAATGTTAAAAGATAATATACAGGTCAAAGAAGTTTTCTTAGGAAAACAACCAGCACCATGCAAAGTTACCAATCAAACCATATCATGGCAGCAGTGGTGGACTTCTTCAATGAAACATGCAAGGCAGAGAGAATTCCAGGATAACAATTATATCCACCCCTTATGGTAGTTGTGGTAACTAGTGAGAAAACACATGCAAAATGCCTTGCCCAGTGCCTCCTAGTGACCAGCGTTTTGGGATATTGAAAAGAATTGTTCATGTTTTAGGTAAGTAGTTACTGAGGTTCTAAGGACTTTGGACTTTACCCCAAAGTCCATGAGACTCCAATGAATCACTTTGATTCTGCGGGTGAAAGAACTACTTCATTACTTTGAGAAAAAAATCACTTACAGCAACAGAATTGAAAAATAGAAAATTTGAGCTTAAAAAAGACTAATTGGGAGGATTTTTAGGAAGTAAGAAACCTGGCTATAAGATCTTTGACCAAGTCTGTGTGGTGAGGATGGAGGGGAGGGTATAAATGGGAGGTCCTTCAGCAGTGTGATTGTTAGGACATGGCAAGTAATTCAAGGTACAAGGGTGACATTTGGGAACAGGATAGGCTTTGTAGTTTTAAGCTTTCGAGGTATTTTTTAAGTGAAAAAAAATATAAGAGTGTTGTCTGAGGAAATAAAATTATATCTTAACCTAGAACATAGTAGAATGATCTTCACTTTGTGTTAATAGCTAAGCACTTAATAAAGTCGCCACAATGAACATTTAGTATGCTTATTTTGAGTTATATGCTGCTGGGCATAGAGAGGCAAAACAACACCCCCTGCCTCTTTTTAAAGTCTATGTAAAGACAGTGGGGCAAAAAAATACATGGACACATTTTAAATGTGCACTATTAGGTATTGGATTAGAGGGAAGTATGGCCATTTGCAGGTACATGCAGGGCACTGACCCTTACAAAGTGGGAGAGGGATGCCTAGAGATTGCAGGTGTCCTGCATCCTGAGAATGAACAGAAATCCAGGAAGCAAAACTGAGAGGCGGAGGGAGCACAGGTGGATGGAACACCAGGGCCAAAGCAGGGTGGCTTGGAACCATAGGAGTTTCCAACGTAAATGATCTTCATACAAAATGCTAAAAAGTTTCCCCTGATCACTAGCTTATTGTTATTTTTTGTATTATTGGTAGACATGATGATTTACAGCAATCTACTCAGCACCATTTCCAAATGGGAAGTAAGATACTGGCAATGTTTTATTTTTTATTTTCCCAGAACTGTTTTGCTGACATTAGGATGAGATGATGGTGATGATGATGGTGATAATGATGAAGGCAATAAGAGTACTGATGGTGATGATGATTAAAATTAATCACTATTGAGTAGGTCTACAAAAAAGTCACTGTTCTTAACCCCTCATTTAACCCTGAAAATAAAAGCACATGCTAATCACTTCTTATTGCAAAGATGATTGACTGCAGCTGATTCTACTCTGATAAATAAAATGAGGGTTATTTTTTAACTAAAATTTCCTTCGTGCATTTTTGTCACTATGTTTCCAAACAATAGAATTTGACATCATGTATCAAAAATACTCTCTAATTGATAGTATTGATTACTTTTTAAAATCTCATTTTATGAAGTAGTGAAATCAGTAAATTAGTGACCATTTCATAGCACAAATGTAAAATTCCTTTAGCTACTTGGATGACTTCTAGAAATACTACAAATAAAATTGCTTTTCCTCAGAATACTATCATTTTATTTCAAATGTGGCAATAATCATGCTGATTGTATCTAGAAGTTTTTGGATGAGGTTTTGTTGTTGTTTTTTTTAAATGTGAGCATTTTAAATTCATATTCTATGGCTGTATTTTAGTCTACTTGAGCCACAGTCCTTTCAACAACTTTTTATTAACTGTGTCCATCTGCAGTTTGTTCCCTGTTCAATCTCCTGTGTCTTATGAGCACTGAAGGTGGATCATTCACAAGATTGACTTTAGGTATTTGCCTGAGGCTATATTTTATTTCCTACCTTAAATCAACCTAATGTGGTAAGAAAAGAGTATCATTAAATTAATTCCTATGCTACCTGGAGGTATGGCTACATTTTTATTTTGAAGATTTGCCTTAAGGTCAGCAATAATTAACTCAGAGATTTTAATAGACATAGTCCAGCACGGGCTCAATGCAATGCTGTCTTGCGGGCATATTGCATAAATCTCAACTGTGAGCCTGTTCTCTCAGAGTATATGTAAGAAAACCCTTGTGACTTAAAAGAAACCATTATCTATTATTTCTTTACAGTGGCCATGTTTCACTTTTACTTTTTTAACTTAAACTCAAAATTTGAGTAAAAGTACGGCTTATGCTCATGGTGTAAGAGTCTGTAAGTGTGTGCAAAGATGTGAGTGAGACTGTGTGTGTTTGCATAAATGGTACGCACCTCTGTGTTGTGATGACCTCTGTTTTGAAGCTATTTTGATGTCTCTAATTATGATGTCCTTTTTGTGATCCAGTCTCTGAGATTTAGAACTTATTTTTTTATTGCAGCGTGTCCTAGCTTATCCTGACTGATATAATACCAGATAGGGTTAATAACATGATTCATTAGATTATATCTCATAATATGCTTAGAGAAGTATCTGACACATGGAATATGCTCAATAAATATTAGATATTGTTATTTTACTCTTCTTGTTCATATTTTCCAGTAAATATTCTCAAATATAGTCTCTGGCTGATAAACTTGTGTTACATCAATTAATAAACTAATAAAGGAATGGCATTCAACTCATTACTAAGGCTCTCAGAGTCCGGCACACTCAGTAGACGTAACAGGCAGGGCTTCAGTGAAGGGCATATTTACCAAAGGAAGGGCAGGGTCCCGGAAAACCAATAAAAGATGCTGAAGTGCCCTAAGGCAAGCTGTAGAAGAAAGGTTTATGTTCCCCAGAGCTTAAGGGGAAATGGGAAGAAGTAGTTACCAGAACAGGGCAAGAGCTGTAGCTGTGAACAAGAGCTACCTTTCAAAAGCCGTGGCTTTAGGGAGAAGAGAGAGCATACTGCTAAGCTTCCTCCCGGCAGGGAGGTTGCCAGTGGAATAAATACCCCAAACTTTCCTCCTCCCCGAGCCTCCTGTGGCTGCTCCAGTGGAGCCCAGGGACGCTTCTTTGATGCAGCCCCTAAGTGTCAGCCTCTAATTCACAGGGCAAAGTGTGACTCCGAAGGGGAAAACTGAGACGATGCAACATAATGAAGGACGTTGGCCCAAACCTGACTGGGGCACCCTTGAACATTATGCTCTGGTTGACCCACGTGGAAGTCACAAAACAAAGCTCTTATGCTCAGCTCTATGGCCTTGTGGAATTTTAATTTCATTACCCTAAGCTTGGAGAATATTATCTCTTACGTGAAGAAATGAAGCAAGCAAAGAAGCAACCCAAGTCCTTCGAAGGGGAGAGAATGACTTTCCTTAAGATTTGGCACAATTGCCTGAGATCCCGCCACACCAAATGTCCCACCATGCCCTAGACCATGTTAGAAAAAGGGTATTTCTCTTGTAGAAAGCATTCTTTAAGTCTTTTTCTATGCTATTTCATTATGTTAGGAAGAAGAAGCAATTTAAAAAGAGGTGGGTGCTGGGAGCTGTGGCTCACTCCTGTAATCCCAGCGCTTTGGGAGGCTGAGGCAGGAGGTTCACTTGAGCCCAGGAGTTCAAGGCTGCTGAGAGCTGTGATCGATCAATTGTGCCACAGCACTCTAGCCAGGCTGGGTGACAGACAAAACACTGTCTCTTCAAACAAAATTTACAAAAGGGGTAGGGGGCACATCAGACAAAGTTAACAGCTTTCATTTCCTTTCATGAGTACAACCAAAATTCCATCACCTAATAACTTTGATAAGTAACATCCTTGCACTCAACCTACTGCTTTTTAGTGTGAAATAAAGTTTGGCCTTCAAGTCCCCATTAATAGTCTGTCAGTATAAAATGTTTGCTGGTGTTTGGTTGTTTTTTGGTTTTATTTGTTTGTTTTTCTTTGCAGCCCTGTGAAAAAAGCCCCTATATTTTAGTTATACTTTAACTCATTCACTTTTTTTTATTATAACTTAAAACCTTCACTATTTCTGATTATTTAGTTATTTGTGTTTTCATGCATGCTAGTTCTTTTCTTGCATTGCTGTATGTCCTCTTTGTTGTTTTTTTTTCTTTTCATTTTGCTTGGTTTTTAGTGATTGCAAACTTCTGAACCAGAAACAATTATTCCAAAACTTTACCATTATTTACTTTGCCAAAACCACTTTTATTTGCCTTTTCCATAATCTGAAAGCATTATGCCTCCTTTCTGAAAATATCACATCTCTATGTCAGGAGTTCCTACTGATATATTATTACTGAATAAATAAATATAATTTTACCATTTCTATTCTAAAGCCAGCCCTCTCTCCTCTACAGCTCTTCAGTATACCTCTGCTCTCTCAGTACGTTACTCAGCAAATCATTTGCTATCCCTTCCAAGGAAAGAGTTGTAGGAGGGGTCACAAGCTCTCGTATTAGACAATAAAAGTCCTTATCTAAATTACACAAATCATTAAGTAACTTCTGCTAAAGATAACTTATCTCTTTGAGCCTTATTTTGCTCACCAATTAAAATGGAGAAAAATACCTGGTTGGGTTGTCATGGGGATTACACTTAAAGAATGCTAGAATTATTGCCAGCTTGATTGTTTTTGTTCTTCAATTTCCTACTGAGAGTTATTCCAGAGGAATTACTGAGGAGGTGAGATATAAAATTTTTAGTGGAGAACTATGAAATAACACTTAGTACTTCTTTCTAGTAGGCTTGCTCTGTTCAGAGACGTGTCACTGAAATGGTCTTATTTTTATCCAAATATTAGGTGGAACTTGCTGTTGGGGGGGTCATATATCCAACAATGGAAGTCTATGAGCTTAGTTCTTGTTTTGCAAAGCCAGAGAAGGAGCATAGAGGTTTCTTTACTGGTCAAGGAACCACCATGGAAGGCTGGGTTAGTGGCGTAACAGTAGCCCTGCCAATATTGCCAGCTCTCTTTCAGGAGTGAGGTGACATCAACTGTGGTCCATCACCCACCATCAGAAAAGGACTCCAGAGGAGGTTTGTAGTGTAAATGCTCATGGCCATGGAATGCTGACTCCAGGAGGGGTCAAAGCTGTGCCACGATGCTCCCAGTCTGGCCTAGGAGCAAGATCAGCATGCCATTGTGCAGAGGATATGGTTCACATTGCCTAGAACAGATTACATGCTTTGAGTTTGTTTTTAAAAGGATAGTTATTTGGGGGGAAATTCAGAATAATTATGCTGATTCAACCTCACATGCCAACATTCAAGAAAAATAGTTTACACTTGCAATAGAAGTTTGTTAGTGGAAAGCACGGGTACAGGAAATAGGCAGAGATATTCTGAGTTTTCTATTTCTGGGAGGTTTGGCAGGAGCAAGAAGAGGATATATTACTTGAAATGTGCTTACTGGATTTTTTTTCTGTAACAACTCTCTGGAAGTAGGAAGTACTTATGAAGATTTTCAAAGCCACATGTCACCATAAGAAACATTTTGTAATGAGCAGTATGAAACCATATTTCAAAATTATTTTTAACCCTAAATATACCTTCATTTCAAAACAGCCTGATCAGAACTTGGTAAGAATTAGAGGGAAAAAAACCTCATTGGATGTGATTATATTTTTTCCACAGTGAGAAATATTCATTTTCAAGTTTAATTAGAGCTAATTTTCAGGAATAGAAGGATATTTCCCCATCAATAAATCCTTGAGCATACTTCATTGAACATCTACTGTGTACTCAGTATTATGCTAAGTGAAATAAATAATAGAAGAGAAATATAAATCGAGACTCACGTCTTGTGCAGCCTTCAGTCCCTTTGGGAAGAGAAGGATACGTGTTCAAAAGTCACTTATGCAAAACCCTACATAGTAAAGAACCACCTACATGGATTTATCTATAGTGGTATCAAAAACAAACACTGTAGGTTGTTAAAGATAGAGAAAGAAGCGGTGCCTGGCGCCTACTATACTGGAGTAAACGCAAGACACCTTGGAAAGAACTCGACGTGCCACTGAATGATGACAGACACAGGGAAGTGAAAGAAAGAAAGAATATTTCAAAAGAGAGAAATGACCTTAGGAAGTATGACTTACTAGTTCGAATAGAGAATGAAACGAGGACTAGATAATTTTACGGCATGTTATTATAGGCAAACTGAACATTTTGAGGGGTCTTGAGAAAGATGGACTTTATGGTTCCATCCAGTTCAGTGGGTCAGAATTCAGAGATGTCTGAAGGTAGCGAAGCCGGAATGGACCGGGAGGATCTGTTACAGCTGGTGTAGAAGTTGCCACTATGGGTCTTATTTTTTGAAATCCTGGAGCAGTCTGGCCTCTGCCTCTTTGCACCACAGCTGTGTTGAAGACCAAGTGCAATGGCTACTGCTCCCCAGGCCTCCTCCAACTGAAAACCTCCATACAAGATTTGTGTGTATTTTTAACCTTTTATTTTTTTAAAGAATAGAACTCATATAAAATTGGTTACATGGCTGGGTGTGGTGGCTCACGCCTGTAATCCTAGCACTTTGGGAGGCCAAGGTGGGTGGATCTCTCAAGGTCAGGAGTTCAACACCAGCCTGAGCAAGAGCGAGAACCCGTCTCTACTATAAATAGAAAGAAATTAATAGGTCAATTAAAAATATGTAGAAAAAATTAGCCGGGCATGGTGGCGCATGCCTGTAGTCCCAGCTACTCGGGAGGCTGAGGCAGGAGGATTGCCTGAGCCCAGGAATTTGACGTTGCTGTGAGCTAGGCTGATGCCATGGCACTCTAACCCGGGCAACAGAGTGAGACTCTGTCTCAAAACAAACAAACAAACAAAAAAAAATTGGTTACAAAATTAAATGTTTAAGTCAATTGTGGGGAAAAAAGGGAGAAGGGGACGCAGGTGCGGCAGGCCCACGAGGAGGTCAGCTACTCCTCCCCGTGGAGCCAGGTCCCTAAGATAGGGGTCGCCACAGAGGATAAGAAAATTGATAGGAAGTAGAGAGAATAAAAGAATACACAGAGACTAAGGTTTATAGTTTTATATAAAGAGATCAGAATAATCACAGCGGGGAACTTAGGCGACTAGATCATATCTCCGTGCATGATCTAGCAACATGGTTAGATTCACACAGGTTTTTATAATCACAGGTCTCAATTACTAGTTGCAGGGTTACACATTTGCATATCAGGGAATGCAGTTGCTAGGGGAACAGGATTACACAGGCAGTGGGCTAGGGTCAAAAGTCCTCTCAAGGGGCTACTAACAAGTCTTAATCTATCTAGATGAACAAACAGGTACAAAGTCTTTTAGGGG